>JBBYHL010336531.1:11545-22777 GCA_038381835.1 Adansonia madagascariensis
ATGACATATTCTAGTAAAAATCAATTTATAGATAATTTTCGAGCAGGAAAACAAAGTTAAAAAAGGTCATATAATTAATACACAACTAAGAATAGAGTGATAAAATGAAAACATTGAAAAAGAAGCAGCAGCAGCTTGAACTTGAACTTGAACAAAATAATTTAGATTCGAGTTTTGTTATTCGACTGTCTTTGTGCTATCAAGTGAAGGAATTTCACATCTAAACCAAGTTTCGAACTTGGTTTATCAGCTCCAGTTAGGGTTTTCTTTTTTTAATTGTTATACAGTTAATGCACGAACAACTCCTCTGTTATATAATTTAAGAGTTCCATTTAGAAAAAAAGAAATCCACTTTCTATTTAAACCCCCGTGATTCATGAAAGCTTGCTCTTCTGCAGTCTGCAGTCTGCAGTTTGGGTCTAGTCAAAAACTCAATCGCATTCATAAGTCGGCTCAAACTAGCTTGGCATCAATTGAAAGAAGCAGATTTCTCTCAATATAAAATCATATTAAAAAACCCTTTCTTTTCTATCCGTTCTAGAAGCCTAATAATTTAGTGCGTTTGAGACTGACTGAGAGTGATGAACTAATAAGTAAAGGAAAATTGAATGGAACCAAAATATTGTAACCCGTTGCACTTGTGATTTCATTCATATATCTTGGTAAGTGTTAATCTAGATACACAAAATAAGAATTTCTTGTAATAAAAAAGAGATTGATTGCCCAAAAATTGTTTGATCTAATTTGAAACTTCAAACTTTGCCTCTCTATTCCCTTTTCAAAGCAAAGTCTTACAATAGTTTTTTTTAGTGCGAACAAGGTTGATAATAGAACGAGATGTATTTTTCTACACGAATATATAAATAAATTAATCAAACTCGATTCAAAATTTAATAAAATATTAAAAAGGCTGCAATAATGGCCCAACAGTACTGGTTACATAGTCCTGAATTTGATGATTTATCTATCTAGCTCCCAATTGAATTGGAGTAAATTGCAAGTTGGAAGAATTGCAGAATTCAGTCCAGCTAAAGGCCATTTCCCTTTTTTCTTGGGTTACGCCCAGCCTATGTCTTTAAAGGTGGGAAGCAACTTGGGCCGAGATCCAACCTTCCTGTCTTTAATATGAATTGGGTCGAGTTGGGTCAAAGGTTAGATTGGAGTTAAATTGGATTACTATTTCATGAGTTAAGCAGTTTGGGTCACGGATTACCTATCCCGATTCAAATTAAATTATACATATACAAGATAATTATTTGACAGACAATCAACAAAGTATAAAACTTTACAAGTAGTATTAGTGAAGAAAGATATCTCTTTTTAGATATATTTAAAAGAATAAAAAAATATTAAATGAGACATATGTAGTTAGACTAGTCATGCTTGTCAAGTTTTTACCTTCAATTAACGGTGTATTAAATAATAATTCATATATATTTATACTAGAAACGAACAAAGTTAAAAGTTTACGCAAATCAAAATTTTATGCATAGGGAACATCTTTTGTACTTGAAAAAAAAAAAGGAGTAATTGTTTTAAGAAAAAAAAAACATAAGAAACAATTTCAATTCAAGTAAGCAAATTACATAAATTTTATTGGATTAAGTTATTTTATACTAATATTGTTGAGTTGGTGATTCGACAGTCAGCATAAAAAACCACTAAACTTAACATTATATATAAATATTAGACGCATATTTCAATAACATCATATTCATTAATTGAACTCAGAAAAATTTCATATTTATATTCGAAAGTAATTACAGGTTTTATCTATAGGAAGGAAAGCCAATAACAGCTATCAAGAAAAATACACTTTCAGATAAATATATGGAAGATTTACATAGATTAATTCCTGGAGGAAAAAAAAAGAAAAACAACACTATTCTTGGTGCTGAACAGCATGCTTCCAGGGTGCTGGTTATGCTTACTCCAATTTTGTGGCTGGTACTATAGATTGGCTGTACGAATTTCTCCACCTTCTTGCGGAATAAAACTCACTTGCTTCTGCAAATTAAATTGAAAATAAAATTTATTAACGTTAATTTTAGAGTTCGCTTTTTATATATTGACAATGAAATTTTTTAATTTCATAGTCGTCATTAAGAGACTATTGAATGTCCGATTTTGTTAAAATATTTCTTATTTGTCATCTTATTAATCCTATTATTGTGAAGTCCAAAAGGCCCAATAAATGGTGGATAAGATAATTTCTCTTAATTTTAACTTTAATATTGTAATTTTTAGTTTATGGAATATGACATTTCAACACAACGTATGTATTGAGAGTCGAATTTTAATATGACCAATGGAGAGTACAATTAACAAAAATAGAAAATTTTCAAGAATAATAAAAAAAACTGTTTTCAAAGGTTCAAATTTGTACGCTTTAAGGGCTAGTTTAACATTGCTATTAGAAAAAGTTTGGGTTAGAAAAAGCTTGGGTTGAGAAAGTGCATTTAAAAAATATGATTTAAGAACTTTTAAATGTTTAGCATTGTTATATAAAAGTGCTGTGAAAAATTAAAATGTCAAAAAGAATATGTTTAAAATAATAAAAGTTTATAGGTGTGAGGATAATAAAGCTTTTTTATCTAAAAGTCAGTTTTCGAACCCAAAAGCTCAATTTTTTTGGTTTTTGGTTTGGGTTGCCAAATCATATTTTTGAATACAAAAGCTAAAATTTTTTACTCATTTTGTATTGCATTTGAGGTGAAACACAACTTCTGAAGTCAAAAGCCATGCCAACGACAATGTTAAACCGGACTTTATGCAAAACTTCATATTCTATGTTGTGGGATCAAACATTGAAAAATTGTTGAATAAGTTGAAAGAAAAAAGTCAAAATTTTATTTTTAAAAAACTTTTAACTCTACAAGCGAAATTAAAAATCTATTACATGTCTCATTTTTTGATTATTTAATAGACCCTAAGGACTACAGTTACTTTGTTAATCTCACTTGTAAAATTTAAAATTTCAATAATATACGATCAAATAAATTTTCTCAAATTTAATCAGCGGTTTAATAAATTTTTTGTATACCTAGCTAATAAAAACAATCAAGAATAAATAATTGAAGCAATTTCTATGAATTGGAGACTAAGGATAGTGAAAAGGCATAAAATTTATGATGGAAATTCAAAAGAAAAAGCATGCATAGGCATCTTTTTCTGCCCCTTGAAAAAAACGAAAAGAATAAGAAAAAGGCAAAGTAACAAAAGAAGAATAGTAGAAAGGTTAAGCTTCACAAAAAACTTTATATATGCTCCAGAAAAAAAATTGGGTGCTTAATTGACCTAATTGAAAAGATATATAGTAGAATTGGAATACTATAATTATAATTACGTATCTATACTATTGATAATTTTTTCAATTGAGTTTAACATCACAAATCAAGTGATACTAATTTAGTTAGAGGAGTTACATGAAAACCAAAAAATATAATAAAAAATATATAGTTACAAAGTTATAGTCTTAATTTAATTTTGGGAAAAGTCCATTTTTATCCTATGTGATTTAGTGTTTTGACAGAAAACCATCTGTTGCGATACTTATATCTCATGTACTTTTATTTCATTTATTATAGTTAAATTCTATTATATATTTGCCTGAAATCACTATTATACTCCTTTAATCCCGTTATGATTATATTCATTATCTTCCATTTTCTCTAAACCCATAATGGCCTTGCCTTCATCTTTCACCTTCCCTCCCATAATGGCATTTCAGCTACTTTTGATCTAGAAAAACCAGTGCTTTCATTTGCTAAAAACCCATCGGGTCTTGCATTTTAATTTATTCCGACGACCTCAAAAATAGTATAAAGGATTACCTTTTTTTTTCCCTTCGAATTTGGAAAGTTTTCAATTTTAAGCTCAAAAGTTTTTGAGGATTAAGGATCTAAAAATTATGTTATTTTTTTTTGGTTCAAGGAATTGAAAAGCCGTTAACATTTGAAGCTTGTGAAGAGCGAAAGGCTAAGGTGATGAAAACTAAAAACAAGACAAAAAAAGGAACGATATTTCTTTTGTTTTTATACCAATAATAATGGGATTCATACAAACTGGAAGATGAAGATAATAAATATGAACCCTTCGACAAAAATCAAAACATATTTCAACTCTAACCATGCTTTGAGTGAAATAATTATTTAAGATTAATTAATTAATTATTTATAATAATATTATTATTAAAATAAATGTAATAGTTAATAAATTTATTTATTTATTAATTATTAAGTGAAATAATTATTATGTATAATAATTTTAAAACACTTATTATAAAACAAAATTTCTTATGTCTAGATAGATCTTTTGGAATTGTAGCTAGGCATCTTGTTTCATGTTGTTACTCATTGACTTTTATTTATAATTTTTTTTACAAATATTTTATGAGTTGGGACATAAATTTCGTTTAGATAATTTTGTTCTTCATTTCGGGATTTAAGGTTTTTAAGGTTTTTAGGGTTTCTATAAAAATCATAAAGAAGAAGAAGAAAGGCGAAGAAAAAGAAGGGTAGTTTGGGTAAAATGATTAGATTATAGAATTCTTAAATGAGATTTAGAATTTTGAATGATAAGTTATTTTTATTTTGGGTTTACTTTAATTGGGTTTTAGTTTATTTATTGAAATTGATGAAATTTAAAGTTTTTTAAGATTAGGGTTTCAACTTGAGACGAAGAAGAAAAAGAAGATAAGGGTATTTTTAGTTTAAAAATATCAACTACGACAAATTTAATGGTGGTGTCTTTAAGTGTCGTAATAGTCAAAACACAAAGAATTAAGTATCATAAAAGAAAAAGCACAAGGGTTAAGTGTCACACGGGCTTAAGCATATGGATTGAAAATGGACTTTTACTTTTAATTTTTTTAAAAAATAAAATTTTATTTATTTATTTCTAACTCCTTTCTTTCCATTCTTCTAAAATATTGTAAAAATTGTTATTTCAACATTTGTCACTACTCTTTATTTTTCCCTCTTTTATTTATTTCATATTTTTATATATTTTTTAATTATTTGTTAATTTCACTCACACAGTGGGTGTGCATAGGACTAGTAATAATAGATTTATTAGTCACATTTGGTTCTTCTTCAATTCGCTCCTATTTATGGTTGATGTTGAGTCTAGAATCATGCTATTCTAAAAGTAAACAAAAAAAAAAATATCACCGTTAATGGCAGTTAGATTATCATTCTCTTCCAATTAAATATTAGAATTTATCCGCTCACAATGTGATTGGTTTTGAGAAAAAAATGTGTATAAAAAAGGTATTTGATAAAAAAAAAAATTGGTAGTGTTTTCAAAAGTAGTGGATTTCGTTTTTAAAAAATGTGTTTTAGAAAGCATATATAGTTGTGCTATTATTTATTAGAATTTTGTTTTTATCAATTTTTTAATTGAATCGATATTATAAGATTCATGACGTCAAACATAATTAAAATGTTTAAATATAATAAAGATATTTAATGACTATTTTAATAATAAAAATTAAAATACTATCTTCATTTAACATAGTTTTTTTTTTTTTTGTCTTTTTAAACTTTTGCGATCAAATCAAGTAAACTTCAACCATATATATGTTTGTAAGAAATTAAAATAAAAAAAGTTGTAACTTCCTAAACTTACAATTTTATCAGATTTTATTTATGAAATTTTTTTTATTATGTAAAATATAATGATAAAAAAATTAGTTTTATTTGATTGTCTAAGATTCTATTCGGATAGACGTAAAATTAGTTTTACTGAGATTAAAAATAATAGTGATAATAAGATTAGTTACTATAATGATGAAATTAGATATTATAGTAGTAAGACTAAAATCAATAATAATATATGTATCTAGATAACAAAGTAGCAGTGACAGTGAGATGAGAATGAAAAATAACAGTACTAGTATGAAAATTTATTAATAAATTATTTATATTTTATTTATATGATTATTTTATTTCAAAATAATAATAAATTTATACATGTTAAACTAAAAATAAATAATAATTATCAATATAATTAATTTGTTAAAAAATAGTTTTTATAAATTTTGCTAAAAAATTATAAAGTCATTTAAAAAACTTTAAATATAAAAAAGAAAGATAAATGGTAAACAACTGTGAAACCTATGGGCAAAAAAAGAAAATAGAAAAGAAGTAATGCGGTTATTATTGGAAGAAAATCGGAAGAAATGTCCAATTGAAAGAAAAAAATTTTAATTGGAGCTAAAATCTTCAGTGAGAAAAATAAAAGTGTGCCACGGTGGAATGACTCCATCATGACCCCTCAGACAAATAACTTGTAAATTGTACATTTAAAGTAAAAAAAAAAAAATTAAATCTGTTTTTGAGTCAGATTATTCGTCTGATTCATTTAGATTAATTTTTGAATAATATTTTTAGTGATTTGAACTGAACTGTTTAATAATTAAAAAATTATTTTTCTTTTAAACTAAATTAAAATATATAAAAATAATTTTAATTTTTTATTATTAATATTATTATTTTTATATTAAATTAAAATTTTTAATTAAATTAAATTTAAACTTAAATAAAAATTTAACCGTAATCTAACCCAACGTATTTAATCCTTAGTGACAATACTAGCATAGAAGAGCAGCTACATTTGTAATTAAAAAAACAGCCTAGAAAGTCAAATGTGAACGCGCAGACCCTCTCACATGCATGATTTATATATATGGTTTTTTTATATAGTTTCATTAAGTCTTCAATTGCTCCTTGTTGCCTAAAATACATTATTCTAGATTTTGAAAAGTGACACTATCTTAGTTAACGAGTAATAAATCACATTTTTTTGGGTGTTAGAAATAGAACAATGGAAGAAAATATGTTTTTTAAGAAATAAATTATATATTGTAAATTTTTTAAGAATTAGTGGTTAATTTTTTAAAAAATATTATACAAAAATTAAAAAAAATTGTTAATACCCCTATTTTATTATTTGATATATAATAAATTTATTTAATCTTATTGTAAATTCGATAATTGAGTTAATATTATTTAACTCATAATTTCAAATTTAGCCGATCCTTTTATATTTAGTTTAAATAAAAAAAGGTTGCAGCTTGAAACAAAAGAAGATATTGTGAATATTAAAATTTAAAATTTAATTTTATAGGATATCACTTTTAAAAATTACTACATAAATTAAATTAATTGAGTTAAATTTCGGTAAATTACACATTTGAAACTATATATATATATATAAAGGTGACCGATCCCCTGGCTAACTACCAAAACAACAAGGTTTCTGATCGCGTGCATTGAACATACACAGAACAATTTAACTCATCTTGAATAATGATTTTCCAGAAATTAAGCCCCAGTAAATTATATTTTATGTACTCCAAATCCCATTTTCGTGCAAAACGGCTTACCTAATTTTCCAGGATCTTCATATTTTGAAATTTGATTGAATTAAATTATGAAACACAGAATTTTGATTAATTTCAAAGAAAATTAACATACCTCACGTTTGGCCGTAAAATTTTCTCCACTGCTAGCAAGGCCAGGTTTCCATGGTGCTCCCCGGTGCATGTGGTTATCGCTGTCGCCACTGCCGCCGGCACTTTCCATGCAAAGATCAAGGATCTTCTCAGCCATTTCTACACCGTCTCGGCTCTCCTCCACCAACTTAGCCATTTGAGACCTTGGCAACCTCATTTTCACAGTCATCCCACCGGAAACCGGTCCGAGGCCGTCGGATGCTAGACTTGATGATGAGGGTCTAACCATGGAAAGGTCAGAAGCTGATTTCCTTGACAACATCAAGCACTCTAACCTATCCTTAGCACTCATATGAATCCCTCCTGAATGTACCCTCCTGGGTGCCTTTTCTTCAGGAAACTTGGGCAACTCTACCAGGAAGTAAATTTTCTTAGGCTTCAAGTCCTGTTGTGGCTCTAAAGGCTTAGCACGAATTCCGAAATGCTTTACAGCCTCTGAATCCAATAAAACATGCCCTGGATAATCCTTAACAACATCCCAAGCTCGAATTGGAGTCTTCAACTTGAATGTTTCCCCATCAATTTTCATCACCTTTGCCTTCTTTCTTCCTCCTACACTGTTCCCCATTTCCTTTAAGTTGGTACTTAGAAAATTTTGTTTTTCTTTGGTTCCCCCCTCAAAAGTTGGTATAGAGTTTATTTTTCAAGGCACGGAATTTATATGTGGGATTGTTTAATTACAATGAGAAGCCATGGTGTGAATTTAGAGAAATTTTATAAGATTCCACAGTATAATTTCATAAATTTGAAAGTGACATTTAATTAGATTTAGAGTTAAAATTTTAGTATTTATTATTTTTTTCTTTTATTATTTATTAGACTTTTTATAAAAAAAATATAATTTCATGATTATTTTTTTATGGAATTAAAGTGGGAAAACTCAAATTGTGTTTTGATGGAGACAAAAAAAAGGGTAATTCATTTTGCCAAACCAGGGTTGAAATCATTATCAACTTTTGTTTGTTTTTTTATTTGGATGTTAAGTATGGGCATTTAAGCTAAAGTATTGGGTCGGTTTCATATTAATGTGACATCATTATTTCCCATGAAAAGTAGGAGTTTGTGGGTCTTGAGATTGAGGTGTATACGTGGTTGGATTGGATAGCTTTGGAAATAAGGATAAGAATGAATTGAAAAAAAAAAAAGGTTAAAAAGGGCTAATGTGAATATGTGCGAAGGCAAATTGAATTAATGGGGTATTCACTTCTTCTCCATCGTGACTTAATGATGTGATTTAGGATCATATGGCCACTTAAATCAATCATTGTCCTGTTTAATAACTCCACTAATATTGCATTATCACTTTATAACGTCTCAAAATGAATGTCTTAATTATTAAAACTTGATGCTTAAATTGAATTCTTGAGAATGTACCAAAAAAATTGAAATCCCGAGATTGAATTTTAGATGAAATTTATGAATCTGGGAAAGTAATTATTATTGAATAATTGAGTTTTTTTTTTAACCAAAATAAATGTAGTAATAAGTGACCAATGATTACACCAATAGATAAACTAGAAAAATTTGAGAACATAATTCACCTTAAAATCTGCCTAAAAGGAAATACATAGAACGTTCAAAGCTCCAACCAACCAAACAAGCACCCCAAGGACATAAACAACATTATCAAAACAAACTCAAAGCCCTACGTTGATGATGATTCAAGGAGTTGAGTCCCTGTCTACCACAAAACACATTCTAATTTGTAGCATATATCACCAAAATAAGACATCCAAACTCAAGAGTCTTAGGTTACAATCATCAATAACCATATTTGATTTATCTTTGGTACAATCGTTTGAATGAAATCTTCAAATTTCCAGGTCATGGGATATTGAAGACATGTAACAATTAGGTGCACCACGCTTCCCTGGTCTCCAGATCAATCAATTTTTTTACAACTATATTATTACAATTTGACAACTGATCTAGCAATTTTCCATAGCCAATATTACTGTCTTACCCCAAGCCTAACTTTGGGACGTAACAATCGTTACATACTTATACAAGTATGTAAGGCTATAGATTCTAATTATTATTTTTTAAAAAACAACAATTGGTTAGCAAATCCCAATACATTTGATTTCAAAAATTACAAAAGTCTAAAACATTATGTATAATTTATAATTGTTTTACAAGCTTAGCCACTGTGTATAATAAACTACTAGTCTTTAAGCTATTTGACAAAAATGGTGAGCTTGTGACTCCAAAAGTCAATGATCTTTCGAATCCGAACATTATGATCAAACGGCTAATCCCCAACATATGTAAGAAAATTATAATCAATGGAGTAAGTATAAAATACTTAGTAGTGACAAACTGCCTCAACCACTCAAGTCATCATAAGTTACTAACTTATAGACATAAAATCACTTGAAAACTTTTTCCAGAAAAAAATTTGGTCATAATACTCATACTAGAATCACAACTTCATCACTCCATAATCATTCACAATTCAAGTTCCAGAAATCAAACATTTTATATTCAAATAAAGAAATAAGTTAGTGGAAATGGTTATGGTTACATATTCATATTCATATAAAGATTCATAAGCAAATTTAGGTTTAGATTCAAATTTGGACTACGGTCACTTTCACCTTAGTGACAAAGTCTATATTAATAATGTAACCTCAGAGAGGATACGCAAATGCTAACATATGCGCTATTGTATTTGTCTTCAATGGCTGGATTTACAATGTAGCTAGGTTAAATTACACTGGACTACAACCACTTTTACCCTAGTGGTGAGGTCCATATTCATAATGTAACCTCAAAAAGGCTAAATACAATGCTAACATATAATGTCATTATCTATATACCTAATGGTAGGATCCATAACATAGCCAAATTCAAAACCAATAACCATCCCAATCAAATTCACATGTAAGACTCTAAAAATCTTAAAGAACAAATATATTCTTTATAATCATCGTCATACCAAATATATTTCTTAATGTATAACTCAAGGCAAATTCCAAGCACAATTAAATAATCCTTTTATAGAATTTAAATCATTCTCATATTCAAAAGTACTTTTCAAAATAATACACATGAAGACCCATTTTCACATTAAACATAATATATCTATACATTTTATTAAAAGGTAGGAAATTCGATAAGTTATTTACTTGGCAACTCGAGTTTGTCGAGCTCAAAATCTAGTCGAAATATACTTTAAGGCCATATAATCCATATAAATCATAATTACCATGAGACCTACTTATACAATATTTTTACGCAATGTTCCTAGTGATTTCTTTAAATTAAACCAATAATGGTTTGGTTTGCTCATTTAAAATGGCCGCATTTACTCTCTAAAGCTTATTTAACCCCTAATTATATATCTAATCATACCTTTCTAATACAATAAGAAGTAAGAAACTTAAGAAATCATATTGTTATTATTAGTATTATTATTATTTTTCATAAAATTGAAAGTTTATCATATTTTTTATTTTTTGAAAAATTCAATAAAATCATATGATTAAAATATGTTCATTTAGCCAACTTTGAAACCTTATAACTCAACAAAAATTGACTTTAGGGCCATATTTTATACCAAAATAAAGTCTATACATCAAATTTCAATATACAAATTTAAATTAGAAATAATGGTGTCTGTAAAAGAATTTTTGGAAGCTAAAATTTGGTACGTTGCGGTTGTTTTATCTAGATTTCTGAGTTTACATGATCAAGTAGCCTACTTTGAGTTATTT
>JBBYHL010336640.1:0-13147 GCA_038381835.1 Adansonia madagascariensis
AAAGAAAAAAAGCTCTTGGTCCGCCTTCGATTGGTCCCTCAGTTTCAGTTGGTGTGGAAGGGAAGCCCCAGTAGCCTATTGTTTATAGTAGTAAGTGGCTATTTCCTTTGTTGAGAATTGAAACGTCTTCAATGGAAAAATTTTTAGGTAGTGCAGTTCCTAAAGTGGGTGAAGCCTTGCCCAGTAGCATATAGATATGAAAACTAGAGATTAAGGATACATTATGGCCGAATGTGATGTAAGCATGAATGATCATGAATCAAGCATCAAAATCATGAAATTGAATTGAAATTAAAGAGAAAAGTAAGAATTATACGTATTCCAACCTAGATCTTCTCCCTAAGGATGATGAAAGCTTGAAAAAAAAAGAATATTCTAGATTTCCTAAAATTTACCAAGTATTTAAAAGTTATGAAATTATGGCTAATCACCTTATTTATAGGACTTGAAGTTAGTGATTTAAGCTTTAATCACCCTAGGGTGATCTTAGCTTAGTCACTAACCTTCTAACTAATTTTAAGGAAAATTACATTAGTGCCATTAATGAATAGATGAAAAAAATTAGCTTATTTATCACATGTTGAATTTGGCCAAAGCTTAGTTCTATACTAATATATGTACATTTTTTATGCCATTCAATTGATCATCATTCGTTTATGTAAAAGTGCAATTGAATGTTCCATCCTGTAGTAAAAATATGTCTTAATGACTTTCTCTTAAAAAAATCTAAAATTTCCTATCTCGAACCGCTCAAATTAAACCCTCGAGAAGTCTTAGCTCTTTAAATTCCTAAGTTCCTTTTCATGACTGATCCTGATTACACCTTCTTGACTTAAAGTCCATGTTCAATTTTGGTGTAATCAATTTTAAAATTCGAGCTATAGGGCTTTTCCAATTTTAAAATCCAACTCTAGGCTAAAAAGTTGACTTTACCTAAACCTAACTTTTGCTATTTTGTTAACTTTTGATTATGACCTTCAAAACAAGTCCCTTTTTCATCCAAATAACCTCAATGAATACTCTAATCACCTTAAAAGACATATCCTAGTCAACTTTTGACATTCTTGAATTTTCAAGATCGAGGTCTCAATTTTCCAAATCCGACACCTACCCCTAAATCAAACAATTAAGCTCAGATGCCTTATTATATTAAAATAAGCTTATAAGAACTAATTGAAACCTTAATTTAGACCTTTTAATCATCTAGACCTAGAAAATTCCATCTAACCCTTGAAACCAAGAAAACGTCAATTAGACGCCCAGACAAAACAAGGTGTCTACAACTGCCACTCCTTGGCTGTTGCTAAGAACTTAGGAACAAGGTAAAGACTAAATAGACATGATTTTGTCTGGGACCTAATAAGCCCTCTACGGGAAAGGTGTTTTTATGCCTACAATATCCTAAATAACTATACTAATGAAACAGAATATTAATCTTTACCAACCTTCCATTTAATTAATGAAGTGCCAGTTCTACTACTTTTCTACCAACTAAACAGATTATACTTCATAAGAAATTTAAAAATGTTGACTTTTTTAGTCTTTTCCATAACCAAGTAAAGTAACCTGACACACTGCCTACTTCATTAGTCTTTTACTTATCCAAATGAAAAGGATTGACATATACGTCACTGGTCTTCTGCCAAACCTAATGAAAAGGACTTAGATTGGCAACTCTATTGTCTTCCACATAACCAAATAGAGTGGACTTACATATAATGCCTACTTTGACAGACTTACACATTACTGAATGAAGAGGATTTGGCTCAAAATCCTATTGCACTGACCTTCTGCCTAATCAAGTGAAGAGGACAAAAAGAAAATTAACTTCATCAACCTTTTGCCTCGTCAAATGAAGCATACGAAATAACCGCAAATTTCACTAGTCTTCTACCTAACTGAGTGAAATTAACAAAAAAAAATCTCCATTTGAGCGTTTGTTTAATATAATGGAGTTTACTCAAAACTTATTTCACTGACCTTCCACATAATCAAATCGAGAGGATGACTGACTCCACTGGTCCTCTACCTTACCACATGAAGTTGACAAAAGAAAAACTACATCTAACCTTCTGCTTAGTCAAGGGAAGTTGAGCTAAACTCGATTACATCAAGGAAAAAGAAAAAGTTTCATTCTACAAGGCACAACCTCCTTACAAGGAGCCAATTTAGCTGTTTTTTTACCTAACCAATTAGACTAGACTTTTTTCTCTTATTTTTCCTCTTTTGAGTACCAACTAGACTAGACTTTTCTCTTTTATTTTTTCATTACCATATTTCTCTTTCATTTTCATCTTTTTTTCCTCCAAAAGAGTTCAATTCTTGCTCCTTTCAACTAGGTAAGATCCTCCAGACTTTATTATCATTTATCCATCCCATGGCTTTATCTGTCATTTTCTCTTTTCATTCTCATGCTTTTTCTCTTTTCAAAGCATTCTATCTCTTTACCTAGGTAATCTCAAACCTTAGATCACCAAAATTTAAAATAAATACGAATTTTTTGATAAAATATTAGTCTATCTTATCAAGATATCAAGACATTCTATGTTTACTCCTTATCAATTTATTAATCATCATTAAACAAATCAAGAAGCAATGACATGACAAAAGGATAAGCCAAGAAAAAAAGTTTAATACCAGTTCATTTCAACAATTGAAAATGCTCAATATCAATCATTTAAATATGTTAACACCCAAAAACAGGTTTAGTGAATGCTTAATAGAGAAAAAAATCAACATGTAGGCTTTTTAAGTAATAGAATCTTACATTTTTAGAGAATAAATATGATTCAACTCTCCGAGATACCATATAATAAATTAGCTCATTTAGACAGCATTTTTTTGAAAACTCTTTCAAGTTATGTTGTGTCTCTTTTTGGTTACATATGTCATCCTAAACAAGAGTGAGCAATTGCTCACAACTGTATGAACCAAACACGTTGGTATTTAGCGTGGAATCTTACAAATCTAATAACCCTTGGCATTTGCCTCTCGCACAAATCTAATGATATTTGGCATTTCTTTTTACACCATTTCTTTAAACATAATACTTTTTCATCCTATTAGAATTTGTACGAGCGAGTAACTTATTCCCATCCATCTCAGTTAATATCAATGCTCCCTAGAGAATGCTATTTTCTCCATATAAGGCCCATTCTAATTTGGAGTCCCTTGCTGTGGGCATTTTTCTGTATTAGAAGAATCTTTCTAAGCATAACTCACTTTCGTAAAATTGTCAAGTAAGAACTTTTTTATCATGTGTCTTCACTATTCTCCTCTGATACAGCTACCCATAACAAATGGCTCTTAACTTTTTCTCCTTAATAAAATTAAGCTGTTCATACCATATTGACCCATTTAGCTTCCTCCAATTCACTTCCATTAATACCCATAATGAAGGAATCTCCACCTCTATTGGTAGCACCAATTCTATCCCATAGACCAAGGAAAATGGGGTAACACCCATAAAGGTATGAACTGAAGTTCTCTAGGCGTGTAAAGAAAATGGCAACTTCTCATGCCAATCTTTGTATGTCTTGGTCATCTTTGATATAATCTTCTTTATGTTTTTATTGGTTACTTTTGCTACCCAATTTATTTTTGGGCAGTATGTTACCGAATTATGATGCTTGATTCTGAATTCTTCACATACTTCAAGCTTTATTTTATTTTTTAAATTTAAAGCATTATTAGTGATGATTCTTTCTGGTATTCTATAGCAGCGCATGATATTTTTAACAAATTCACATGCCATTGACTTAGTCATATTTACATAAGAAGCAGGTTCCACTTATTTGGTGAAATAATTTATTCCCACTAGGATGAAGCAGTGCCTATTCAAGGCCTTAGGTGTAACTAGGCCCATGACATCCATGCCCCATATTAAAAATGGCCTCGAAGATGAAATCACGTGTAATTGTGACGGAGGCATATTAATTTTATCTGCATATCTTACACTTGTGACATTTGCATGCATACTTTATGCAGTCACCTGTATGGTCAATCAATAATAACCCAGCCTCATGATTTGCTTGGCCATTATATGTCTACTAGGGTGTGTTCCACATATCCTACATGGACTTTTTCCATTATCTTTTTAGCTTCAATGCCATGCACATACCTCAGAAGAACTTCATCTTAACTTATTTTGTCTAGGACTTCACCATCAAGGATGAAAATCATAGCCATTCTCTGAATAGTTCTTTGGTCATTTTCTATAGCATAATCTAACTACTGTCAATCTTTGACATAGTACAGAATATCATAGTCCCACGATTTACCATCCCTTTCAACCTCTACATTGTCATAATAATAGGGATTTAATGAATAGTCATTTTAATTGGCATCACATTAGCCTTATCAATCACCTTTCTCCTAGGAGACAAAGTAGTCAATGCATCAGTAATCTGATTCTCCTTTCTAGGAAAATGCTAACAATCAACCTTTTTAAACTTTTTCACCAGTTCAAGAATCAACTTCTTATACTGAACTAACTTCCCATCACTAGTTTCCTATTCACCCTGAAGTTGATATACCACTAGAGTAAAACCATCATACACCACCAAGAATTTCATCTATTGATCCATAAGGGCTTACAACTGCATAACGTATGCTTCATACTTAGCTATGTTGTTGGTGCAATCAAAATTTAGTGTAACAGTAAACAAATAATGCTCTCCACTTAAGGAAATCAATATTACCACTATTCCATGCCCTATGACAATAGCAGTGCCATCAAATTACATCTTCCAAGTTTCATCTTCGGGTGACACCTTTTCCTTTTGAGATATGCTTTTTATTAGAAAAATTAAAATCCAATGGCTTATAATCTTCCATAGCTTGATTTGTGGAAGTCAGCTATAGTATTGCCTTTTATGGCTTTATGATTCACATACACTATGTCAAACTTTGAAAGTAACACCTACCATCTTGCAATCTTTCCTAAGAAAGTCGAAGCTTCACACAGGTACTTAATTAAATCCAACTTTGTAATCAACATAGTCATATGATAGAGCATATGTTGCCAAAGCCTCTGTATGGCTTATACCATTGCACAACACATTTTGTCCATCACCAAGTAATTAACCTCATAGTCCATAAACTTCGTACTTAGGTAATATATTGTCTATTTTTTCTTCCCTATTTTATCATGTTGCCCTAACACATAGCCCACAAACCTTTCAAATACTGATAAGTACAAGATTAATGGTTGTCTTAGCACTGATGGTACCAACAAAGAGGGACTGGAAAGATAGTGCTTTATTTTCTCAAATGCTTGGTTGCATTAATTATTCCATTCACCAAGTTCTTATTTTCACACAAGTCAAAATACCGAATCACACTTATTTGTAAGTTGGGATATGAATCTAGCAAGTTCAATTTTTTAAAGAAGTTTTACACCTCTCTTTATGTATGAGGTGGTGGCAAGTCGTGAATGGCTTTAACCTTTGCAGGATCCACTTCTATTCATTTTTCACTAACCACAAAGCCTAACAATTTTTTAGAGGTAATGCCAAATGTACACTTAGCCAGATTGAGCTTAAGTTAGAATTTTCTCAACCTTTTAAACAACTTTCTAAGGTTTCCAACATGTTCGCTTTCTTTAGTGGTTTTGGCAATCATATCATCAACATACACTTTTATCTCTTTATGCATTGTGTCATGGACCAAAGTCATCATGGCTCTCTGATATGCTACCTTAATATTCTTCAAATCAATCCGCGTCACTTATAATAGAATGTACCCTATAAGGTCACAAACATAGTTTTCTCTATACACGCTGGCGCCATCTTAATCTGGTTATAACTAGAAAAGACATCCATGAAGGAGAACAAAGAATTCTTTGTTGTATTATGATTAATGTGTCTATATGGGCTAATAAAAAATTATCTTTAGGGCTTGCTTTGTTTATATCTTGATAATCCATCCACATACATACTTTTCCATCTTTTTTCACGATAGGCACTATACGTACCACCCATTTGCGATATTTTGCCACTTCTAGAAACTTAGCATCTTTATGCTTTTTCACTTCTTCTTTTATCTTTGAAACCATCTTTGGCTTTATCCTTTTCAACTTTTGTTCAGTTTACACTGAGTTTTTAATGGAAACCTATGCACTACTATGTCCATAACCAATCCCAGCATATCCTGGTATAACCAAGCGAATACATCCTTAAACTTTTTTAAGAGAGAAATTTAACTTTTTCTAAATGGATAAAGATATCAAAGTCATAAATTTGGCTTCTCTTTTACACTCTTTGGTCCCCAAATTCATTATCTCCAAAGATTCCTTGTGAGGCATGATTTGTCTTTCCTCTTGGTTGATCAATCTTGCTAAATCCAAGGGCAAGTCATAGTCTTTAGAATTTTCATTGGAATATACTTCATCCTCATGAAATAATTGGTTAGAATTGGCCCCCAAAGAGTTAACCTGTCTCTCCATATCTCTCATATCAAGGTACCTAAGAAAGTTTTAAACATTGAAGCTTTGAATGCATATATATTAAGATACAGTTTCAATAATGTTGGTTTATTCAAGAAAACATAATCAATCAATTCAAGAAATAAAGCATTCACAAGCAAACAAAGACACATGGATATAAAAATGCATCATACTTGTTATTTATTTAACAATGATCAATAAACTAAGCCCAATACAGAAAACCATTAAATGTTGTTGGGCCTCAACATTTAGGGCAGAGTCTTTAAAATTCATCAATGAAAAAGCCTATAATTTGTATAGAGATATCGGTGTCATTCCAAATTTAGTGATTATAGGCGAAAAGAGTACCCAATTTTAAGATCTCTTACTCCTTCAATAGAGATATTGAAGCTCTCAAAGGCCTCTCTCAGCAAAACAAGACCTCTCCCATGTGACCTTTGTTATCCGAGACCAAATAACCCATGGAATGAAAAACACCCCATAAAAAAGCAAAAGTCATTCTGTCCATTTTTAGCTCTGGCCCAATATCCCTGCCATTCTCTTTTCTCTAGCCCTTTTGGCTAAACCTCTTTTCTGAACAGCACTTAGTTTGTAACCTAACCTAATCTTTCCAACCGATTGACCACTTTTAATGTTCTGATCATTCCTTGTAGATGAATTCCTAATCCACTGCTAATTTGGCAACCTTACTTACAGTTATTTTTAATCCCATCTTGGTACTCTAAGGTAGACGGGGTTGAATGATCTATAGTCCTTCCCCTTTGGTAGTCACAAACTCAAAAAACTGAAAAGAAGGATCATGAATCTCCTCATCACGATCAATATAAGGTGCATCAGTAGACAAAACTGCCATAATGTTTTTTTCTCCACTGATGACAACCACTTTATCATCCATAATGAATTTCGACTTTTGATGCAACAAGAAAGGAATTACCCCTGTGGAATGAATCAAGGCCTATCCAATAGACAATTGTAAGAAGATGCAATATCCATCACCTGAAACTCCACTTTAAAAGCACATAGGCTGATTCTTAGAGGAACTATGATCATATCAACCACCTTTCGCCTAGTCTTATTAAAGACAAACAACAATATGCATGTTTTTTATGTGTGAAGCATCAATCAGTATCATTCGCAAAGAGACTAATGGTAGTACATTTAATGCAGAAGTATTCTCAATCAACACTTATGGCCAAGTATATCCATTACAGCTAATAATGATATAGACAGCTGTCACACACCCCTCCATTTTGAAAGGATTTCATTATCACTGAATGATATGAAGTTATTCACCAAAATGTTGTCCACTAACTAGCCCATTTTATCCATTTAAACGTTATGCACCACATAAGCTTAATTCAAGACCTTCAGCAAAGCCTTTTTATGTTGTTTCGAGTTCAACAACGAAGATAGCATTGATATCTTAACGGAGCTTTTTATTCAATTGCTCCATAATGCTATATTCATTATGCTTTATAAACTTTAGAAACTTTTTGTATTCCTACTCATTCATTAGCTCCTTCACTTTCTTAGAAATGGTCTCCATTATTACTTCTGGCTCACCTCTAACTTTTGACAACCACTAATTTTCCTTTTTTAGTAATAGGAAAAGCATAACATCTTCCACTCTTAGTCATATGACTCACTCCTGTCATGACATTAATTGAAAAACTTGGTTCTCCAACTATTACAGTTTTAAACTTATACTTCCAAGGAACTATTTTATCACTCTTGTACAGAAATGGTGTAGAGATCCTAACAACTACTTTTGGAGTAAACAGTACAAGTGTAGCACTTGCAGTAGCTCTTTGCAGTAAATAGAAATTAGTCTACTAATTTCATCCAGAACTGTTGCAAACCATCACCAATCATGTTTACTATTTCTATTATCGGCTCTTACAATTCCTTATAGAACTCTATTTCTTTATTGTCCATCAACTTCAAAACAACAATTTTAAAAGCAATGCACCTATGCATCTTATATCCATCCATACCATGAAACTTGTAATACTTTCCCAAACCACTCAATGAAATCAACCAACACAGGATTTCCCTAGCTTTCATTAAAGCTTCCTAGACCACTCTCAAAAGAGCCGCACCTCTTTTATAATCATCTTTACCCTACATGCTTTCTCAACCATTACCACAGTCACTTTAGGGTCAGCATGATTGGTCAACAAATTTTTAGCCATATTAGGACCCGGTCTAGTTTTAAACTTTAACTTACCGGCATCAATAAGACCTTAAACCTTTCTCTTAAATGCTGGATAATTCTTTATCGAATGCCCTTGTGTACCCTCATGATACTCACATATAACATTGGCATTATACCATTTCGGTACGGAAGTTGTAAGGGTGTGACATTGATTGGTACTATTAATTGCCACTAAAGCAACCACAGGTATAAGTCATGATAAGACATCAGGATTAGGCTAAATTGTTATCTATTATAAGTTGGCCTAGTAGGTCTAGGGTTATTTACAGTGTTTTAAGTATTTTGGGTACTATGGTTACTAGTTTGTGGGTTCATGTATGATGGCTTATAAGCAATAGTGTATACAAGCTGGGGAGCAAATGGGTAAAAACACAAACTCGACCCAAACACTATTAGGTAGTACAGAGAGTAGGGCACTAGATTCATGGGTGCATGGTTACCAAAGCTAATAGCATTAGCTTCCTTTTCCTTCTTCTTACCTTATGCTGGTTTTTTATTTTTAAAAGATTCACCACTTGACACCTTGCCACTTTTTATTGCACTATCAATCATCTCTCCTGATCGCACCATATTTGTAAACTTTTCAGTGGTATTACCAACCAACCTATCATAAAATAGAGCTTTCAAAGTGCTAATGAAAATTATTGTAATCTCTTTTTCCGTTAAGAAAGGAATTACTTGTATAACCTTTCCTCTCTATATCTAACTATACTGTCTAAAACTCTTATTAGACTTTTTCTCAACACTTTGCAATGCAACTAGCTGGGTGCCTAATCCTTGACATGCTTGTATTATTCTAAGAAAGCCCAAGCCTAATCTGACTAAGTTTGAATCTAAGCTTTATCTAACCCTATGTACCACTGAGTTGCAGCCCTGATTAAATTAACTTGGAAGCAATAAATCAACAACTTCTTATTGCTTTCGTATCTCACCATCTTATGGCAAAACATCCTCATATAAGCAGATGGGCACATGGCACATTATACTTTTCGAACTCTAGTGTCTTGAATTTTTTAGGAATGACCAAACCACACACCAATTCCAATTCGATCACATCCACCACCCTAAACTTGTCGATTCTTTTTATAGCCTTTATTCTTTTCTCTATGACCTACAACTGCATATGTTCCTTCTTAACATGCTTAGACACTTCTGTAATAAGCTTATTCAACTTAGCAGACCCTTTGAGATCAAAGACTAACGGGTTCACTAAAGTCGATCCAACATTCAACCCCTTATTAATAATCTCCTAAGATGTTGCAACTTTAAGACACCCATGCACTATAAGAGCAATTCCAATGGATGGTATGGTTTGAGACACTTAAATTGAAGGGACCATTTTCTACTCTTGCACCATTTATAGGCTTGATAGATTTTCTCTTAAGATCACTATCCTTAGTTTGAAAACTGGAGCCTTCAACTTGCTCCTTCTCTTTAGTAGCTAATGTCATCGATTCCATGATCTTAGCCAATTGCAACCTAAGTTCTTCTTAACCCTTCATCATCCTTTTTTTAACTTCCTCCATTTTTTGCATCCTAGTTACAGAATCATTCTCTTTATTTTTAAGTTGAGATCGAGTGTTATATCTATTTTGAATTAGTATCTTCACACTTTTCCCCTTATTTGTAACTTTCTCCCTTAAAGAATGACACCAGATTTTAGAATCCTGTATTGTGATATCATGCTATCTATGACATGAATGCAAATGCACATATACAAAAAAAATAAGCTAGTATACAATACATGAGCACTATACAAACACACTGAAAGCATTGGCTAAGGCAATAACTTCAATATAAAATTGCATCCATATCCACATCAGTTATTATATTAAGAAAACTAGGTTTAGATATCTGTTCAATACAAAAACTGTTTGGATTACATTCTTTGACAAGAAAATAAAATCATTTTAAGTCCTATCCATCCATTAGAACAATGCTTTATTTTTTTCTTCTTCCATGATGGAAGCATTAGGAATCAATAGAGATCCAAGTTCCACCTTAACTCATGCTAAACTTATAACAAGGCGAGAGCACAATCATTCTTAATTTGGCTCACTAACAAGCTAGTTGAGAGCATAACAACTCGTTCTACACTTTTTTTGGCCCAACCTTTCTACAGGTCCACCTTCTTATTTAGTTCTAATACCTCAAATTCTAACTACTCAGACAACTTACAGACACCAACACTTTTTAGAGCATGTTTGAATCATTTGTTATCTTGATGTAATTCTTCCATATTTCACTTAGCATCATCCTTTTTCTTGCAGAGCTCTTTCAAGTACCTCTCACATATAGCTTGATCATACTTTAACTACCCATTTTCAGCCTCTAATTGAGCAATTTTCGCCTGAAACACTGCTTGTTATAACTCAAATTCTATCTTCAACAGTTTAACTTTAGACAATGACTCTTGTGTTGGAAGAACCATATTTTGTTTGGAAGTAAAATAATGTTATTAACCGACATTTCCCTCCAAACTTTTTAAGCTGGAACCATATCATCTCGATACCGAGCCAATTACACGCAATTAGTCTTTTTCCATTCATTAGCCATAGCTCATATTCTTTTTATATAGCCACTTCCTCTAAATGTAAAATCAAACTCACCCAGATTATAAGTTGAAAGAATGAATTGTCAAGAGTCAAACTACCTCTAGACCAGCAAAACAACATAACCAATGCAACCTAAGATTCTTAACAAGGGTACCCAATGTCAATATCCGCATCGATATAGCATAACCCAAGAAAACATCCATGGTGCTCTCCATATAACATCATCCTTCTTCAGTTTTTGAAATACCAACACCCATTAATCTTTGATGTAATCACTTGACTAATCCTTGCTAAGGAACTCGGTGATTAGCAAGAATGACCTGGTACATATTCGATATCGATTTTCATATTCTAGTAAAAAGATTATAGACATGTATCTATAATAAAGGCACACAATAAAAAAAATTATTTTTGGCTTTTTTTACAATATTTAGGGATTGTATTATCTTATTTAAAATCACCATAGCTTGGTTAATATTGTACCTTAACTGATCAAAAAAATAGACCACAGTTACATTGATACGCCCTAGAGTCATAGGAAACACTAGCATGCAAATAGCTAATGCAAAAATATCCCTTTTTTTTTCTAGGTCGGGCAATCATCCATTATATCCTGTAACCTATGCCATGATATGTAATCGTTCTGATCTTTTTGGACTACATACGCCCTAATCCAAGTCTTAGATGCTCTAGTAATATTGGTCAACCATCTCTTCAATATCGGTGGGTTAGTCTCTTTAATCTACACTCAATCGAGAATGGTATATTCAATACGCAACAAAGTGCTATCCTATTTAATTGTCGGGACCATATTCTCCCTATTAAAAGTGAAGCACCGATACTTGAATTCGAAAACTGAGCCACAGCTTGGAGAAACCCTTCATTGATCCTAACCTGAACCAATCATGCTATATCTCTCTACTTTCGAGTGAATAGATCTTTTGCGGTACTATCCTACTGATCCCATATGGCCATAAATCTGACAAGCCATTTTGCCTAAACTCAATATTGACTCAGACTGGAAACAACTAAACATACCTTACTTTCAAAGTATCCCCATGTTGCTTTTGGATTTCTTCCGACTTATCCTTCACTATAGAGTACTTTTCCTCTACCTAGACCATATGTTCCCTCATATAGGATAACCTTTAGGTTGAGCACTATCCATTTTATACCAATAGCCTTTGGATGCACTAATGATGATGCTAAAATGCATTCAAAACAAATAAAAAAAAAGACAAACAAACAAACAAAATCATGGATTTATCATATACAATATAATTCAGATATTTCAAATGGTCTCAAAAATTTGTGTCTTGGGCTCCATAACCTTTTGGAGTCGAAGGGGCACTTTAATTTGGTATTAAGGTACGTACCTTATAATCAGACTCTAAAAACTAGCCCTATCGATACACGATCCTAATTTTGGGCATCGATTCCCTTTAGGACACTTTTCTTAAAATCGAGCTATCATGATGCTTCTAGTGTCATATTAGATATCAATCCAATAGCATAACAGCAAGTTCAAATGTTCCTGACACTATAACATTCATGATGCAAAACTTTGAGATGTTCGCTCACTTTAGCTTAGTTTTATTTTCTGAACACGTTTTAACCATCAACTTGATAGCCAAACGGTGAATTATAAATGTGAATATAAACTTGTATCGACAAGATGATAAACATTCTGAGTGATGAAGTTTGTTCAACACCACTCAAGATATGGACTTGGAAAATAAAGTGAGAGAAGGTTAGAAGCATTTTTTTATTGTACCTAAACTTCAGGTTCTTCTAGACTTTCAGGGATGGTTAACTGCGTTTGGCTCTTATGGCTTATTATATGATGTTTAAGATGACCTTTAATGCATGCGGTCCCCAAATCGTATCTCTTGCTTAATAAGGACAACTGAGGCACCTCGATCCTAAGCCCAT
>JBBYHL010336749.1:6554-29956 GCA_038381835.1 Adansonia madagascariensis
AGTTTTTTAGTAAAAATAATATTTTTCTAAAAATCAATGGATATTTTTTAAATGTGAGTATTTTTTAAGGAGTTATTAATTTTTTTAAAAAAAATCATAATAAAAATTTAAAAATATTTGTACTCTTATTTTATTATTTGATATTATAAAATTATTTGATCTTTTATATAAATTTTTTAACTGCATTAATACCACTAATCTTATGATACTAAAGTTAATTATATATATATTTTATAATAATACAGATAGTTGAATAAAAAAATGTGATCCAACTATAGCGCAACGTAACATGATTGGATCCAACTGCAATCTTATATTTTATTTGGATGTCACTGTGGCACGATGACATTCAAATATTAAAGTGGGGAATTTTTCTTTTAGTATCCAATTCCACTGGGAGGGGTAAAGGTCCAGTGAGCTCATTGGGCTTGTAATGGAAGGAGTAATTTTTTTTGCCCTCCATTTTTTTTAATTTTAAATTATTTATTTTATTAAATATTTTTAAATATAAATATAATTTTTATAATTTTAATTATTTATTTTAAAATAAATATAATATTAATATTTTTAATTATTATTTAATAATTTATATTTATAGTTATTATTTGATATAAATATAATTTTAATAATTTTTAATTATTTATGACATATATTTAATATAATGTTTACAATAGTAATTTTTTATTTTCATCACCGTTATTACTTTTGAATATAAATATATATCATATATTAATTTTAATTTTATTATTATAATATTTAATTTTATCATTATAATAATTAATTTTATTATTATTGTTATTATGATTATTTAATTTGAATGAAATCAATTTTACTATAGGCTTTATCGGGGCAACCACCAGCCGGAGCGCGTGCGCAAGAGATGCAGAAATACAAAGAATAATATCGAAAAAATGAGTTTTAAGTTCGAAGTTTGAAAAACAGGTTGAGCCCCAGAAGCCAGTGTAAATTCAAACCCACCCACGTGCACCCAAACCCAAATGAGCAGCTCATATGCCTGCTTCGCTCACCATTCAAGACTCATCATCTACCGTCCTCGTCAGAGCCAGCCAATGCCCTAGTTTATTTATTTTTTTTTAAAAAATTTAAACTTAATTAAATAATTTTTTATTATTTAAATAACATTAAAATATTAAAAAATATATATTAATTTTTATATATTTTTATAATTAAATTTAAATAATAATTTAAATTAAATCAATTTAAATTATTAAAATTTTTATCAAAATCCGGCTTGCATGACCCAAGCATATGAATCTAGTAAATCTGTGTTAGTAATTAATAACTTACCAATATCAACGTTTAAAAATTGTATCTTTGAAGTTGTAGATAATTTTATTTTTAAAAAATGCATGCCACAAAAATTTGATTTTTTTTTTTTCACAAACTTGCCTCTATAAAGTGATATTATATATAAATTAAAAATAAGAACGTTACATATATTTTTTAAAACGCATAAATTTTATAATAATTTAAAAAAAATTATAATATGATTTTAAATTTTTAAGTATTTTATAATTTTTATCATGTATTTTTAAGATATTTTTAAAAATAGATGAATATTTTTTTTAATTAAAATTGGCACGTAACCATACATAGATCTCAAATTCAACATCGACCTCAAATCATTAAAGTAAGCAAAAACTGGAGGGGGGACAGATAGCCAATGCCATCAATCATCACACCCAAACAAAAGCAAGGGTATCTCCGCAAACTCACAAATTTGGAAGCCAAAGCCAAAAGCAAAGAGAGAAAGTCTTATCGCTGAGAGAGAAGGCAAAAAGGGAAAAAAAAAAGTTTGATTACTATGAGAAACCCTGCGACAGCAACAAGGAATAACAATGGAAGCAAGACTCCGTGCTGCAGCAAGGTAGGGCTGAAGAGAGGGCCATGGACGCCTGAAGAGGATGAGTTATTGGCCACTTACATCAACAAGGAAGGTGAAGGGCGGTGGCGGACTCTTCCCAAGCGCGCGGGACTTCTGCGTTGCGGCAAAAGCTGTCGCCTGCGCTGGATGAACTACCTCCGACCCTCCGTGAAACGAGGCCAGATCACCCCTGACGAGGAGGATCTCATTCTTCGCCTTCATCGCCTTCTCGGCAATCGGTACGTGGTTCAACAATATTTACTCTTTAATTGTTTATGAACTCGGTCTTCTAGGGTTTGGTTCAGAATTCTGGGTATACCTCTTCAGTTGGGTAATCTTTTTCCTGTTACTGTTGATATATATAATATAAAATATCCGGTAAGTCTAGCTTCAACGCACCCATCAAGGGTTATAGGTTTAGGGTTCCAATATGCAAGCCTCCTTAGTAGATTTTATGCAAATCCAGATTATATATATGATTGATATCTACCAAAACTTACTGTTTCCAGAGTATTTCCATTTCTTTCTGCATTCACTACCTATTTATATTACTTTCTTTCTTTCGATCTTGATCTTGATGTTTTATATTTCATTTTTCTTTGTGATCTTTGATCTTGATCTTCATGTTTTAATTATATTTCATATTTCAATGAATTATCCTTAATTATATCATAATCACATGCAATATACAACAAGAGTAGTAATATATTACTATAATTTAATTGGAGTATGTATGGTACACTGTTAAATAATAAATTTAGTGCGAGATTTTATTGTTGAGGCATGCAATGCAGGTGGTCACTGATAGCTGGAAGAATCCCAGGGCGTACAGACAATGAGATAAAGAACTACTGGAATACTCACCTGAGAAAGAAATTGATCAGCCAAGGAATAGATCCAACAACCCACAAGCCTTTAAAGTTAAACCCTCAACCTCAACTCAAACCTTCTTCTTCTTTTTCATCTTCCTTCAAGATCCCTACGCCAAGTATTCATCCTGCAGCTTCTTCCAGCTTGGAAGAGACTAGTATCATGGCCATGGGTGACAAATTAGAAGAAAATGAGTATTTCCAGATCAATCGTCATTATCAAACTGACGATGACGCAGCAGCAGCAATACGCGGCGATGGATTCACCAGTCTGCTTAACTGCGATGGTTCGTCTGGATTAGAAATGATCAGAAGCAGCAGCAACCAAAACCAAAACCAAAAGATAAGCAATGATGAGGAAGATGAGGATGTTAATTACTTCACTGATGACGGCGTCTTCTCTTCCTTTCTGAATTCACTGATAAATGAAGATCCTTTTTTCACCAACCACAACCAGAATCAAATGCAACAGCAGCAAGGTTGGGAATATATCTCGCATCATGACTTCATATTCAACCAAAATGACCCCCAAGAGGGTTAATGATCATCTCAATTTGCTCTTCTTAAGCGACTATTATTTTCATTTTTATGTGGTTTTGCAGAAATATTATATTATGTGTTTATGATTACAGACAAAGATATCATATAAGTGGTGCAAACTTATTGTGTCATTGTGTGTGTGAATGTAATTTCATTTATGTAATTAAAATATTTAAGCTTATTTCATAAAATACTTTTCATTGGTTAACCTCAGCTTACTTTTTCAAGTCTTCTTTTATTTCTCAAGTTCTGCTTCCATCAATTATCCATAGCCTTGATCGTTCCTAGGAAAAGAGAAATACATTAGACAAATGCGGCTAATGATGCAGTACATACATATTTTACTTAACCTCATGGCATGCACTAGGTTTAATTCAGAATTCCGTTCTTGAGTTCTTTTCTTTAGTTTAAGTTTGGAAGTCTATTTTGGCTTTTAAGAGCTTTTAAACGAAGTCAGAAATCAAAGTTCGTTAATTACCAAAATATATAAGCACGGTTTCTTACCCAAGATAAACCCAAATTTGTCCTTGCCTCTTCAGTAGTGTTGATTAGCCACACAGAAACCATCTGCTCTTGTATAATCTTTGGATAAGTCAGAACTCTTCCAAAATCTACAATTCTTGATGATACATTCATCTTACGAACATATTCAATTAGGTGATTCCTATTTTTTTTTTTCCTTTGATATGTTGAGCATGTACACGATCATTCATCATCTAGACTTAAATATTCATGATGCTCACTTAAATTAAAGATGTAAATGGACACTTAATTTTTTTTATTTGCATTAGTTAAACATGTATAATGTTATACTATATGTATCTTCAATTTCTCGAGATTAAAAAAATGCTTAGATATTTTGGAAGTAAAAGTTTGGCTATTACAAGGCTATAGGAGGCTCTAATCGAAGGTAGAATTCCTCAAAGAATTAAAAGGAAAAATAGAAAGAAAAACCTAAAAACTAGGAAGAATATAAGAAGAGAAGCTTGAAAGAGGACTTGAGCCTATAGCTTATGTTAGTGTGTTGAAATAGGGGAATATAATTTTGTCTATATATAGGCAAAAAGGGGTGTAAAAATATGGTTTTGAAAGGTTAGGCCTGAGGTAGTGCAAGTGACTTCTAGATCCTTCAATAAGCTTGATATTAATAGATGAGATAACAAGAAAGTCTTGTCAAATTTCCAAATTAAGCACATATGATCAACACAAGATCAAGTCTCCAAAACTCCTTTTTTTTTTTCTTTTGGCCTTGGACACCATGCACATTGATATTTAATAACATTTTTTTTTGTTAAATTTATTAGAGACAGTCTATATTAGATAGAAATTTATTTTTAGTTTATTTAAAAACTTATTAATTGATTTAATAAAGTTTTCTTTGATTCTTTTTTATTTATTAAAAATGAATAAAAATATTATCAAATAATTTTTTTACATTAAAATTAATGTTACAACACTTTTGTGCTAAGTTTGTCGAAAACTATCTTAATTTTTCTTTAAGACACTTTAAGAAAAACCCTACCCACCTTTAGTTATTCTTATAGAAGTTGCACCCAAACCAAATGTACAGTCACTAACTAATCTTTAGCTCATCATAATCACGTTGAGCATTATTAATTAAGAAGCAAATGAATCCATGTAGATTGCATTATTGCAACAAATCATTGGGTGAACGAGATGAATTACATCTTGGAGAAGAATTTTAATTCATATATGTTTTCAATGTTCCAGCTAAATCCAAATACCAATCCGTATATATTTTCTTAGCTCCTCGCTGTACTAGAATCTTAGGTTTTTAAACGTCGTACGAATATAAAGGTGCTAAAGGCCCATTTGCTATAGTGTGCATAAGGTTTTTCGTAGTTCTAATAAGAAAAGGACTATATTGAAGAATGCTTATTGCTAATAAATTGTAGGTCAATGTCTTGGGTGAGCAATATTCTGATGAATGAATATCTCAAACTTGCAAAGGACAACATATATAATCATATAGATTATAGCTAATGAGATTTTCAATAGATATACTTTTATAGAATTGAGTCAATGTTTGGGTGCTATACCCAAACTAAATTGAATCAACTAAATACACCAAGATTCTTTTGATTAATAGTGAAGTGATGCTTTAACTCAATGCTATAAATAAACTACGATTAAGTTGTTTGAAAATGCAAAAAGAATTATAAATATTGATATTCGAATTTCAGATATAAAGATAATTATATGAATTAATTAGATAAAATATTTAGTTTTTAATATGCTATTCTATATTATTCACGTTTAGAACGCATATATCTCTTAAATTTATTAATTTGTTGGAGGCCTCTAGAGTTTATTCGTTTGATTGGATACATCTTAAAAAGACAATTTCCAATGGTTTGAAACTTCAACTTTTTGGGATTTTAATTAAGTTTATGAGACATTGAGATTTATAGAAGGTTGCATCCCAGTTCCTGTGGCCCAAAACCCAACTTCATATGTACCAAAAAAAACAAAACTTATTATTTGAAATGCAAGAAAGTCAATTTAACTGTAAATGGTTCTAAGTCCCTTAACATTGAGCTCGATGAATTTGTTTCCTTTAAGAGAAATTTCGCTTTTGGTAGATCAATTTGACAATATTTTTTCGTCTCATTGTATATACTTTTGTGTAAGTTTAGAAAAAGTTAACTTTAATGTTAAAAAAGATTTAACTTATTTATAAAAAGTTGATGTTTTCAATACCAAGACAAGAAGTTTTTATTGAAAGTCATGAAAAATGAATTTAGAATATATATATATATATATAAAGTAAGAGAGTATAAATTAATGTATAGAATGAAAAATAAGAAATTCATTTGACAAATGAGGGCTAAAATCAATTATAGTCTAAGGCATTATAGGAATATTGTTAGTTAAGACTTAAGATGGTTAGTTAAATCCTATGATAGAAAGAAAGCATGACTGGAAGTGCATCTTTATATTGAGAACTTTAGTTGGGCAAGGCAAGGCCTAATTTAGTTTAAGTTAATTAAGTTTCTAAGTACTCAAGGCTCAGCCGACACTCACATGTGGGTTTTTGATAGGCATACGGAGGATGGAGTCATCCACCCATTTCGAGTATTCCTAACTTCTTCACTTTAAGCAAACCCAAATGCCATGTATGCATTAAGAATAAGAACTAAGATAGCCAGTACTAGACCCAAAAATTTTAAATTTTTTATTCATTTTATATTCAAGCTGATCCAAAATTTTATTTTACTATTTCTTATATTATTAAAATATTATTTTTATATTAATATTTATATATATTTTATAATTAAATTGAAATAAAAAATATTATTTTTTATTAAATAATAATTCAAGTGAAGTCGGCTTGAATTCACAAAACTTTATCCAGAAAATAATCCATATAATCTTAACCCTTGGATAAGTCTAGTCAATGCTGTATTGGTAAGAAAATAATTTTTGTTTTGTTACTTATGCGCATTTATGTTGTTGTGTTTCAGTGTAAGGTTTGCATTTATTGATACTTTTATTTTTGTCATGTTTAAAAGTTAATTAACAACATATATATAATATATACTTACAAAAATGCTTACATTATATGCATATAAATTTTTAAAAGTATAAAAAATTTAAATATCAAATAAATACAATAAATATAAAATATTAGAAAATATAAAAATTATTATTAATCAATTTCAATAACTTAATTTAATAAACCTATTTTATTTTTAATAAAATTATAAAAGATAAAAATGAACATGAAAGAAAAAGTATTAGTAATTGATTAAAAGAGACAAATAAGTTAAAAAAAATTAAAAATAAAATAAAATAAATAAAATTTGGTATCCATGATGCCAACATAAATTGATACAATTAACATAGACAGATACAAAAATCGAAACAGTACAATGTTAATAATATATATATATATATATCACTATATGTTAATAATATATATATATATATATTCAAAACACATGCTGATATCAATATATGTTAGTGATAACCTTGGTAGGCATGCCTTTTTGTTATATATTATTAAAATTAAAAAAATTAAATTAATTAAGATTAATATACATGTAGCTAAACTTAAACTAAGGAGATAGCCATTTGTACCTTATGGATACATATCACATAGCCTTATCATATATATATATATATATGTATGTATATATGTGTGTAAAAGCAGTGGAGACTTGAGTTGAAATCATTGACCGAAAGGCCAAAGACTCAACTACTCTTAAATAACTACCGGTCTTTCCTTCCCTTTCCTTTCTATACAACTTCATATTGGTAGTTGTTTTGACTTGTGGTACCCAAATTATATTTTTAGCTTCTCCCAATGCAACCTTCTTCCATTGCATTCCACACAATTACTTAATATTATTTCCTTTTATTTTTCAATATAAATAAATTCTTATTTCAACTGAGAAAAAAAGAAAAAAAAATCAACACTAATACCTAACTGTCAACCCTTGTCTTATCCCTAATCTATTAAAAAAATTACATTATCTAATATATTTATACATAATAATTTTGAAAATTAGTTTTTGAAAAACACTTTTGTGCGAGACGAAATTATATACCCAGAAGAATCCAAATATGTGTATAGGCAAAATTATATACCTAGAAGAATCCAAATATGTATATATATATATATATATGATGAGGAGAAAAATATATGCTTGATTTTGATGATAAGCGAAAGATTTCTATCGTGTCATCTTACTTTTATGATTGAATCTTTAAAAATTCAAGTGTAAAACATAAAAAATACGATCAACAATCTTTTCACTAATTATCAAAACAAACTTTAACTTATTACATCAATTTAAACATCATATCGTCTGTAATATAATTTGATTAAATTTTTTAGTTTAATTCACTTCTTTGTCCATACATTTATTATATTTCTTCTTACTTGTGACAACTTTTCTTATTATATATTTATACTGAAAAAATTACAAATATTAAAATTTAAAATTTAAATATGTAAATATATATATTTTTTAAAAAATTGTTGCATAAGCCGACTAAGATTAAGTTTCGGATTCTCTTACTCTTCTTTTCTAAACTTTTCATGGACTATTTTGCAATGTTTTCCATAAAAAAAAAAAAAAGAGAGAGAAAAGAAAGAACTATTTAACATTACATTATGATTGCTTCTATGACAAAAGTCTTTGCATAGATTTTGACTCAGTCTGGGATTTTTAAGCAGGTTTCAGGATTTAACAAGTGACATCTTTAATTACAGTATATTTAACAAAATAAATAATAATAGTAGTATAAATTAAATAAATATGAATTCTATCTTCTCTAGCCTTCATCGAAACATACGTAATAATAGATACCTGAAGAAAAAAACTATAGATTTCTAGTAGTATTTTTCTTTTTTGTTTGTTTTGGTATACATACGTGAATTTGTTATTATTCATTCAAACTTATGCTTCTATTCCATAATCTTTTCAATTTTCTTTCATGAATTAAATCAATCCCCGATAATCTTAAATACCAAATGATAATAAATAAATCGGAATTTCCTAAACCGGAAATGTTAAAAGTTATGCATCTAACTTCTGTAATTGGTTGGCCAAATGTACAATCTCTAACAACGATACAAATATATATATATATATATATTATCATCTTCTAAATATAATGGAGGTTAGAGACAATAACAATGCATTTTTTTTTTTAAATTAAGTTGTTATGAATTATATTTACCAAAGCAGCTAAGTGTCAAGGTCATCTCTCCAGTCTTAAGCCATATTTTGAAGTTTTAGCACCAAAAACAGAGCGAAATTTAATTAATTTGACATTCAGTAACACAAGTTGAGCAACCACAGTGTTATCAACAGATTATAACACTATACATATATATAAGATAAAGAAGAAAAAAAATAGGATTATTAAAGAGCCAAAGCAAGAAGAATAAGAATAAGAATATGAAAAAAAGGAATGACTAACCTGAAAAAGTTTGTTTGATGGAAGAGTCGTCCAAACTGCTGCTTCCTGCTTGGCATGGCATATTGGTGAAATAATGTTTAAAAAAAAAAATGGGGTCATGAAGAACATCTTTGTAATGTAATCTAAGCTTAAAAAGGGAAAAAAAAAAAAAAGGAATGAAAGAGATTCTAAAGTTTATTTTCTTGTATATGAAACAGTGTTGTATTTATATTAACAAGAAAGGACACGTGTAGGTTTTATTTTTTATGATTGAAATATTTTGGTAGCCTATGAGAAGGTAAAACGTAAAATCAGTAATATTAAATACAATTACAAAAATATAATATAAATAAAATTATTAAAATATAATATGATATAATATTTTAAAATATATATAATATAAATTATTAACATATAAAAATTTATATAAATATAAAATATATTAAAAATAATTATAATAAAAATTATAAATATGATATAAATATATAAATTACACGTAGGAGTGCTTTAAAGTCGATGGGTAAACCTGGGATTGAATGGTAGGTTTCAAGACTACCGACTGAGCAGGCTATTATGGGGCACCCACCTTTGGACCAACCAAACGTTCTAACCGGGGAATGAGAAGAGTCAGAAAATGTTAGACAGACCAAACCTTCCTTTGTGCTTTTATAACATTTTTATTATTTTATTTTATTTTAGTTTTTGCAGAGTTCAGACGTAAAGCAAATCTACCACTTGGACCCAAGGCCCAAAACTAAAATTTTTAATTTTAAAAATAATACGAATATATTATACGAATATAATATAAAAAATAATTAAAATATAATATAATTATATTATATAAATTTAATATTAAAAAGTAATTAAAATATAATATGATATAAAAATAATTAAAAATTATATAATACATTTTTTTAAATTTATATAAATATAATTATAATAAAAAAAATAAATACTAAAAAAATAAAAAACTACAAAAATAAAGTACAATTGAGAATCGTAAAATTGTTTTCTTTGAACTTTTTACCTAGCAGTAACGCCATTCCTAAATCTTGAGGGCCGTTTGTTTCAAGACGCGGATATATCATCGATGCGAAGGGATTCTCGTGTATCTATTCGGGCAATCAAATATATTCATTCATTTAATAGCAATCAATTGTTCTATTATATGATTTTGTGTACATAATTTATATCAATATTATAGTTTTTGACAAAATTAGTATTATGTACTATCCGAAGTATACCAATTCAGCTGTATAAATTACATTAGATTATGGTATAATTAGAGTTGGATCAGGTTTAATTTAGGTAGAACTTAAGTATGGTATTAACATTTAATATATTTATTAAGTTTGGCTTAGCGTATAATATGAGTTTCAAATTTTGTCCAAGCTCGCCCATATTTATAAATGGATAGTCAAAGCATGTTAAGCTCGCTCATATTATATGTTTTTTTATAATTTATTTTTTTTAAAATTTAATCTTTACTCATTTAATATTTTTCTTTTATTAAGTTTTAAAATATAAATAATTTAACCTAGTTTTTAATATCTACATTATAATATTACATATATGTATTTTATACGATATAAATTACATAAAATATAAAATATAAAATTAATATATATTTATTAAGTAATAGTAAAATGGGTTGGATCGGGTCAAGCTTGGGGTTTGAAAGTTGGAGCCAAAACGGACCTTTTTTCAATTAGGTGTAATTTTTTTGCCCAAGCCCAATTTTTGGGCTTAATATTTTTTTCAAACCTCCTATATATCGGACAGGCCTTCAAGCTTGGGCAAGTAGCTCGATCTTTGAATAGATCTAAGTACAAGCATCATATGGGTGGATAGAAAGATATGAGTAAAACTTATATTTTAAAAATAAAATGAGGTTTTTTTTAATTCGATATATTTTGAATGAATATATACATTTATATTTCATTTTAAATTTCTATAATTAGTTAATGTGATTTTTTTTTTGTTAGTAAGTTAATGTCACTCGACTAAGTGACACCAACCTTAGTCAAGAACTTTATATATAGTACAAATTATGATACACCCATAATGTGGGTTAATGAAAAAATGTTGGCAATAATGCATAAAAAAACAATTCAATACTACAAAAAATAAGATTTAATACTATAATAAAATACAACAAATAATAAAAGTCAGTAAAAAATACGAATATAAAAATACAAAAAAAAATAACAATTTTGTTTTAGCAAAAAAGTTTACGAACAGAATCATACTGAGTCAAGGTTTAGAACCTTTGACCTTAATACGATTATTGCTTGTCTATTGTGCTTGCTAGATTTACTACAATTTGTCTGCTAGGCCTTGCAATCTTATTGCAGTCGGAAGCACAACAACAACAACTACATAAACTTCAGATGTTGTTTTTTTCTCTCTTGGATGATTAATGGCAGAATAGAATGAAGGATGAAAAACCAGAAGAAGTTTTCAGACATAATTGAAAAGTTATACAAATAATTTTGGTTTCTATGCAATATAAATTGCTTTTTGGATAGTTACAAAGATTGTTAAAACATGTTCGGATTAAGACATAAAACTGTTTGGACAAACCTTTTAAAATTAAAAAATAAAAAATTGTTCAAACACTAGAATGTCTTAATCAGACATAATTTTGGTTGCATCGGGTCAAGCCCAATGAGTTGAGCTAAAAAATATAATGGGCTAGGTTTTTTTTGAAAAAAAAGCTCACTAGACCTTTTAACCTAAGTCTAAGTCAAGGCATAGCATGACTTGGCTTGACGGTGTATGCTTTTGTATGCGTTTTTCGGTACTTTGTGTATATCTCAACCTTTGTACAAAAGCTTCGGTGCATCTTATGGCCCAACCCCACCTAAAAACCAAACTTAAAATAAACTTTTTAATATTTTAAATAATAAAAATAGGTTTACAAGTTGGGTTGGGTAAAATATGGGCCTCAATAAAAGATTTAAAAAAATTCAGGTCGTGGCCTGACCTATTAAATCTTTAATCATTAAACATATCGATTTAATGATTCTATTACCGACTTAATGTAGGAATGTTGATATCGATTTAATTCATTTAGACTACATTAATATCTATTAGTTATATTCATATCAAGAAATAAAATATGATAAAATATAAACCTAAGAGTTATATATCATACAATAACTTATAACTTATAACATTATTTTAATATAGCTTTTTTTACTATTAATAGTCATAATATTTTTTTCTTTTGCTTCAACACCTAAAGTTTAAAAAATTACTTACATTAATTCATCGCATATTATTATTCAATATTTTAATTTTTATTGATAATTCATCAATCCAATAACATTTTATTCAATAATATTAAAATAAAAAAATTAATATAACTTTATTTTTCAAAAAATAATAAAGGTCAATCATTATATGATACGTGACACAAAATAAAAAAATAATGAGAGTTATTTGAATAGTATCACACACAAACATGACAGGAGAAAACAACTAAAATGGAAAATAAAATAACGACGATACGAAAAACATAAATATGTCAAAATTTATATAAAATGAACGTGATATAAAATGAAAAGTTATTTAAATCATGACAATTAGACTTGGTATTTTGAATACGAAACAAAAAAAGTAACAAAGACATAATATTACACAAAGAAAACACTAGCACTATACAAATGCGCAAATGCATAAAATATACATAATATAAATTATTAACACGTCAACATTTATATATGTAATACATAAAATACAATTGTAATAAAAAAATAATATAAACACAAATTGAATTTGTTTAAACCAAAAAAAAAAAAGAGAGAGAAGGGCAATTGCTTGCCAAGTAAAAGTTTATACCTTTCAATTGAAGGGGATAACTATTATATATTGTTAATGACTTATTAATTTCTTCCTACTAGGCTACGCATATAATTGAATCTTTCGATGGAACTACAAAACGAGGTTTAAGCTTGAAATTTATCTTGACATCAAATTTGAAAAAAAGTTAAAACCCCTTGAATTATGCTCAATTTTGATTTTTCAAAATTTTCACTTTGATGTTTTAAGCCTTATTGCAGTGAGTAACTCTTGATCTATACATCCCCTTTTTACCTTAAAATCCTCCAATTTGATCTTTTTAAGGTATCTTTCAATTACATTGATATCAAATTTCCCCAGTTTAAAGATAGATATCATCATCAAGATCACATTTTGTTATTTTCTCATAGCTTCAACATTTATAGATTTAATGTACAAGAAAACAACAATTACTTCAATAAAAAATTTAATTTGTTGAAGTAAATGATAAAAAAAATAAAAAAAAAATGTATTATTTTTATGGATCACGAAACAAAATGTCACTATTAAATTACATTGTAAATAAAAATCTCAAATTTGAAATTAAAGCAAAATAATAATAAAAAAAAGATAAAGAGCATTCAAAGCACCTCGAAGAATTGAAAATGATGCATTTTCTCTAGATTTTATTGAAAATGGAAAATTATAAAATTATTCCAGAAAAAAAGATTTACTTCCTAAGTCTACCTATGAGACGAACAAGAGATTTTGTCTTTTAAAATATTTGACACTCTACAAGTAAGGCGTCATGGACTCGGTTGCACTAAGCTTAAATGTTAATATGTAATATTAGTATCATATATTTAAAATGATACAATGCATAAATTATTATTATTAGTTTTAAATAAAATGTGTTATTATTAGTTTTAAATAAAATGTGTTACTTTTATTTTTTAATAATTTAATTTTTATTAAATTTTAGAATATAGACAACTTCATATATTTTTAATCTTTATATTATAATATTAAATATGTTTAGCCTTTATATAATATATATTATGTAATATATATAAATATAAAATAAAATATATTATATAGTTAAAAAAGGATTAAGCTAGCCAAACTCGAATCTTGAATATTGTAGTCAAGGATTGATTTGTTTTTCAAACATACTTCATTTTTATCTTGTTTAGTGAGCATAATATTTTTGTTCATACTTCCAAATATTAGATAAACTTTTGAATTAGGACGAATAGCTCAACTGTTAGACAGGTTTACATAAGAAGTAATCAATTATTTGCTTTTCCTTGTTTTATTTCTCTTCTATCCTTTTTCTTTTCTTGTGTAAACTAGTTTTTAGAACAATCTTTACTTTTATTTTTGTTTTCTCCCTTCACTTTATCGGTTCACTCTGTCAAAATCACAAAAGTCCCCTTCCTATAAAAAATTAGGTATAAAATTAAGATAAGGATGTATTTAAAAATTAATCTTTATCTTAATCATGTAAATATATTTTTTTCTCTTCAACCAAATAAAATAATAGTGTGTACAAGAAGTTGAATTTAGAGAAATTTAGAAAATTTGGATGAAATTTTAAGATTTGATGATGAGAGAAAATGGATATAGTGAGTTGATTGTATATGCATGCATTCATAAAACAAGTAAATTTTGATTTTTTTCTTGTATTTTTTTTAGTGTAATGCAATTTAGTCCTTGAGATGTTTTCCTTCTAGGGTTGATTTAAGGGCTAAATAATGACTTGGCCAATGTACTACACACTTTAAGTTAGGTTGGTATCTAAATAATGAAAAATTTTAATAAGATACTTAAACTTTCATTCCATCAAACACTTTACCCTAACTTGTAACTTTATTAGAAAAAATCATGTGGCTTAAATGCCCAATAAGATGTTTCCATTTATCTAGTAATGCCACATCAGGTTTTATTTAATTGTATATCATGATGTGGTCCATTACTACATCGACCAACAAAAAATTAAAGAAAATAAAATAACATGTAAGGTAAAATTTTTGGTGAAAGTTAAGTTTTTTTAAAAAAATAGTCACAACAAAGTTCTTAGGTTTTCTCAAAGCAATAATAAGCACCTTATTTGTTCGAGCCTTATAGTCGTTATTCTCGTTTTGTTTTGCAGGTCTACTAGTATCTCTGGACTCAAGCCCTTTCGGATAAAACATTGACAGTCACAAGGCTTAATTTAAGGAATGAAGGTATAGATTTTGTTTGAGCCTCCATATGCTATATTCAAGCATCGCAATCATCACCAGAGCTGTTTGCCCATGCTTGGGATTAATATGGGTCATCCCAACCAAGGTAAGAGCGAGTAGGGGCTAAAATTAAGCAAAACATGCAAAATCCATTAAGGGTACCAAGACTTTACCCTAGGATATCAATACCTTAGCTTAAACGTTAAAAATTTTTAAAATTAGGATTTACATCTATATCTTGTATCAATACAATAGCTTGATAGTAATGAATATGGTTTTTTGGGCACTAATATATTGATAGATTGCCTAATGTATAGATATATTAGGCCAATGTTTCAATACATTACGATAATGTATCAATATCTTGGTGCTAATTTGGAAAATTAGAACCATTGTGTTTCAAAATCTCCATACTTTTTTCTATGATTTTTTTCATATTTTTTTATAATTTGAGGCTAGGCCATGTTGGATTTATTTTAAACGAATTTAGGTCCATTTATCCATTTATTTTATTTTTTGGGCCTTATTTCATTTAAGTACTAATTGGTTCAAAATTTTAATGTAATTAGGGAAGGCCCATGTGATAATTAAAATAAGGAAAAGGCAAATTTGGCTTTTTAAAATGACATTTTGGTTATGTTAAAGAGGTGAATACATCAATGGCCAATAGGGAGCTTCCTTGCTCTTAAATTAAAGTGTCCTTGGGCAATGAGAATTAAACAACCATTTGGCTAGGATAGGGGACCCAAGGAACAAAATTGCCTTTTAGTGAAGGCCAGAGTAGCTAGTTAAGCTTATTTTTTTCACATGCTATCTCACTATTCAACTTTAAAGAAATTTCCAACAAAGAAAAGCAAGAGAAAAAAAGGAAAAAAAAAAAGCTAAGGATAAGGCTAGAGAAAAGGAAAAAGTAAGAAAAAGATCTTGGATTCTTTAAGCCTTAAGGTATATCTTCAATCTCATCTTTGTTTTAATTTATTATCATGCATTTGAGTATAAGCATCTCATTTTAGTAACCTTATTTGTTTGGCCATGACCTTTCTAGGATTTCATGCATTTTGCCTTACTTTTTATGTTCTTGATTTTGTTTGACACATGTTTGGATGTGTATGAGTGATCAAAACCTCTTTTGTGCTCTAATGTTCGATTTTGTCCTATTCCACCATGGTAATATGATTTGCTTTATGTTTTAGGTGATTTTGATATATTCTATGCTGTAAACACTTAATTCTGTTTGAACCCTTTTTTCATAGACCTAAATATTTGAGACTAAGAACTTGGTGGTTGTCTTGGTAGAGGTCAACTTCCTCTAGGTAGACTAGGCATTTTCAAACCTTTTTAGTCATGTCTAAGTGGCTGCAAGTGCACATGACAAAAAAAGTGCAATTTCGAGGGCTGTAGAGAATAAATCTTGAATAAAAAATGAATATTCTGGAGAAAAATTAGTTTTTAAATATGTTTTTGATAAATTTTGAAATTTATTTTTGCAGATATACCACTGTCAAATTTCATATCTTTATAAAATTTTTAATTTTTTTTTTAAAATTTGGAGAGTTGATTATGGTATATTTTTATCGACAACCATGTAGTATTTATGTCAATATGGACTCCAAAAAATAAAAAATATTCATGAAAAAATCTATATTGGCATTTTACACCACGAAATGTCAAGTTGTCAAATTTATTCATTAATTTTGAATTTTTCACTGTACCACGAGTGTTCTGTTCAGAAATATTTTGTAAAACTTGCTTATTATTTCTACTAATTAATGTTTTGAGCAAGATATTGAATCCAGCTCATGTTTCTAAATTTGGATTATTTTTTGAATTTTTTTCGTTTCTATAATACAGAGTTTTTTACTTCATAAATTTTTTGAATTCTTTTTCTAATTTTAAAATTTTTAAAATTATTCAAATATTTTCATTAAATTCTTATAAATTTAGTGTTTGAAACTCTAATTTATTTTATGCTTTTTCAAATATCAATTTTCTTCTGTAAGTACTTTTCAAGTAAAATTTTATGAGTTTAGAATTTTTAATTGTCTTTTTCTTAAACATAAAACTTCTCAAAAATCTCTTTTAAAGTTCAATACTTGGAAATTTTATAAGAAAATTTTTTATTTTATTTTATTTTTATTTTTGGGCCACATATCTTTAATGGAATTAAAACTTGTAAATTTTGCTAATAGGCACAATAAGCCCATTTATTTCCCAACAAACCCAACAAGCTTGCGAAGCCCATTTTTTATTTTTTATCAAGCTTATTTCATTCTCTACAAGCCTAACAAATCCATTTTTGATTATTCCAACAAGCCTATTTTACTTTCCATCAAAGCCCAATTAGGCCTAATTGGATTTACAATAAAGCCCAATAATGCTTTCTCTCTGCAATTTTTTCTAATTCTTTGGATCTAAAATTTTTATATGAAAATTTAATTAGGCCTCTTACATGATTAAATTCGTAATTGAATTTATCAATTTATAACTTTTAATTTCTTACAATTTAATCCCTTCACTTTATTTTTCGTAAAATTTAATAATTTTATTTATTCATTCATATTTGAAAATCTGTGTATATTTATTTTAATTTGAAAATTTGATAATTCAATTATACGAGAATTAATTTAATTAGGATTGAATTTTATCATTAAGGTTACTATTATCCTAATTATCATGAAACCTAAGCTTAGGTTGCATGACTCATACATTAGGTTATTGACTAAGATTTGATGACTAATAGAAAAAGACAATAACGCCTTATCAAAAAGCCAAAAAAATCTAAAAAAAGTAATAAAAATAAAAAGAGAAAACAAAGCCAAATTCGGCCAAGATGATTTTTTATGATCAAAGTTTCTTGATTTAGTTATTATATTATTTTTGTCTTGAAATTAAGTTGATTTTTGTTAATATAATTAATGTTTTGACAGAAATGATGTTATTTTTATATGTATATATTTTTTGCTCTATTTTGCTTGGCATGTTCATGTTGATTTATGTTGATATATTCATTATTTATTATGATTTGATGCATATTTAAGCTCGGTAAAAATTAGGAAATATATTTATGTTATTATTCATGAAATTATATGAAGAAAAAAGTTGTTTTTGGTTGATAAACATGTTGGCAAAAAATCATCATTGCCCTTGGAAGATTTTTCATGCTTGATTTATGATATTTTTGATTATTTTGTCATGTTTGAAACTTGTAGGGGCCTAAAAATAAATTTTCTAAAATTTTGAACGCCTTGAAAAGGTATTTCCATGCTTTGCTGAATATAACTTGGATGATTTGTTGATTTTTTTTTTTATTTTTAGGCTATTTTGCAAAGATGGAAAATCAAGGACTAAATTACAAAATTAAAAATTTTTTCTTAGGCCATATAAGCTTGGTCGAATGCTTTACAGACTTTTTGGGTGTTTTTCATGCATTTTTAACATGATTAAATACATATCATGCATATTTAAGCTTGTAGGGGTCATTTTGTAATTTTAAAAAGTTTAGGAATTTGTGTGCAAAAATTTTAAAAATTTTTCCAAGGCCAAGAGTGTTTGGCCAAATGCTTTTGGTGATATTTGGAATGTTTTCCATGTTGGCTTTGATGTATTTGATGTTTGATTTTATGTTTTATGTCACTTAGGGACTTTTTGGCAAAGATAGAAAAGTTTAGGGATCATTTAGTAAAACCTTGTATTTTAAGGTTAAAATGGTCATTTGCTATGTAAAATTACTCGTTTAGGGTATTTTGGTCATTTAGAGACTTTTATAGTATTTTTGAGCCATTTTGAGGCTAAAATGAAATTTTGGAAAATTTAGACCTATTAGTAATTTTTACATTTTAGGTCATCTTCGATGCCTACGCTACCTATTGATGATAAAATTGTCATTCCATATCATTATTGAGTCCTTTAGGATTACCGAGATACTTTAATGTTGAAGGTATACCTTAAGGGTATTTTAGTAATTTATACTAGAATAGGGTCTTTTATGATCACTAGGATGCTTCTATGTCGAAGGTGCATCATAGGGATAGGTTTGCCTTTTTCTGATGTCATCAAGTCCTTTACAGTTACTAGGATACTTTAATATCGAAAGTAGACCTTAAGACATTTTACTAGTATACATTAGAACCAAGTCCTATGTGATCATCGAGATACTTCTACGTTGAAGGTGCATAATACGGAAAGGTTCATCTTTTGATAAAGTTATCGAATCCTTTAGGGTTACTAGGATACTTTAGCGTCAAGGTAGACCTTAGAGATATTTTAGTAATTTATATTAGAACTAAGTCTTATATGATCATTAGGATACTTACATGTCCAAAGTGCACAATAGGAATAGGTTCGTTCATTTATGATATCATCGAGTCCTTTAGGTTGCTGGGATACTTTCACATTAAAGGTATACTTTAAGGATATTTTAGTAATTTTACCTTAGAACTGAGTTCTTTAGAGTTACCGAGATGATTTCATGTTAAAGGTATACTTTAGGGGACATTTTAGTCTTTTTGACCAAATTTGAGTCCTTAGAGTTTAGTTTTGTACTTTTCCTCGAAACTGGTCTTAGGATAAATTTTCATTATTTTTTTAGGATTTAAATTTTAAAATCAAGGCAATATCTCTAAGTTAAAGTAATACGTGGAATCTCATAGTATAAGGAAGGGGTTTCGCATATTATTTTAATAATAAGATATCCTTTTTAAAATGAGAAAATCGAGATTTTTTTTTTCAAATTTTGTGAAAATAAAACCTTTCATATTCTTTTAGCTCTCCAGTGGGGTGTGAAAGATATTTTGATTTTTTGAAAACCTTTCATATTCCTTCAGTCCTTTGGTGGGATGTGAAAGAGATAATGATAAAACCTTTCGTGTTCCTACGATCTTTCGGTGGGGTACGAAATATATTTTAACTTTTAAAAATATTAGAAACTGAATTTTATCATACGAAATAATAAACTTGTTTCAGAAAAATTTCATTTTGATGAATGAGAATTATAATTAAATACCAGACATTGAAACCAAATAAAAATCAAAATTTAAGTTAATACGTAATTTAATAAGGTACCAATTTTTGATATTGAGTCAAATGCCCAAATATTCTTTTCAAGATAACCTTTCAAAACTTTTGTGTCCAACCTTATGAATTGGTGCTTATCAAAAGCCTTCTGAATTAACCCCTTTAAACTTGGTGTTTGCTAGCATTAGTTTAACACCTATCGACTATTGTTTTTGAACTAAAATGATGTTAAAATTTGATTGTTTGCTTTTCAAAGAATTCTCGTAAAAGAACATCCACCTTAATTTGGTCTTAATGAACCTCGAACTTGTTGTATCAATTTTTTCTAATCAAATTTTAGTAGTGCCACCCCATTTGTGCCCTTGAATTCATTTCTTCATTCCATTCAGAGATGTCTCAAATGGTGATCATCTATCACAACAAAGCTTTAGCATTACATGATGAAGATAGCATGTCCATTATCCTTGATATTGGAAAATTCATGGTTGAAATTATTTTGAAATTTTCATAGTTGTTGCTCAAGTAGATTCTTTCCCAAGTTAGAATGAAAAGGTGATCTTGTTCAGTAAATCCTAAAATTTAGATGAATTGTAATATTTTTCATGATTTCAATAGAAATATGCTTTAAGTAGCAAAATGCAAACTCTTATCAAACTACATAAAGTTGATAAACACTAATTAATTTTTTGGTGACATTTTAGGAAAAATAAAATAATTCTTATGTTCCTGAAGTCAAGATTAGAAGTAAGATTTCATGGAGCAAGCATGAGATAGCCTTTTAAAGATTTAAACCTTCAATTCCAAGTACATGACCACACTCTCCTTTCACAAAAGAAAAAGAAGTGTCCACAACATTTTATGAAGATGCCTTTAACTCCAAGTAGAGGAAGAGGCTCACTTCACCAAAAGAATAAGAAATACCTGTTGCATTTTCTAAAAATGCCTTTAACTCTAAAATAGGCTAGATAAGAGGTTATTCATAATGAAACTCATAAATCATATAATAAAATCATGAAAATTCAACATATTCACTTTGCATGCATTTTCATTTGCACTCGATGATTTATAGATCAAAAAGTCAAGTGATATTAGAAATAGCCATTCAGTATGCTGATTTCCTCAAAGTTGAAAGGTAAGTCTCGTATCCATTCAAATTAATTGAATATTGGACTTTGTCTCTACCCAAGTTGACTAGTAGAGTTTCATCCTGGTCAACCCTTTTTGACTTAGGTATCACCTTGTTTACCTAGTTGACTATCATTATTTCATCCTTGTTAACTTCTTTCGACTTAGGCATCATCCATGTCACCTAAGTTAACTAATATGGTTTTATCCCTTTGGCTTAGGTATCGCCCTGGTCATCCAAGTTGACTAATGTGGTTTTGTCTCGATCAAACTTTCAGACATAGGTTTTGCTTTGGTTACCTTCATTGACTGTCATGGTTTCGACTCATCCAATCTTTTAGACTTAGGTTTCGCCCTAGTCATCATCTTAACCTACGTTTCACCTTTGTTTATTTTATTTCGTTTCAATGTATATTTAATTTAGTTTATTTTTTCAAAAACTTTACAGCCTAAATGAAATTGTGCTTATTTGGTCTTTGCCCTATTTTTGATTCTCAACAACAGCCAAAGATGGGTAGCTATAGACACCTAGTTTCATTTGAGCCATTTTTTCGTAGTGCTAAATATTTGAGACTAAGAACCTGGAGGTTTTGGTAAACCTTTTCTAGGCAGATTAGGCATTTTCAAATCCCTTTTAGTCATGCCTAAGTGGCTACAGGTGTATGTGACATAAAAAGTGCAATGTCTAGGGTTGTAAAGAATAAATCTCAAATAAAAAAGATAAATATTCTAGAGGAAAATTAGTTTTTTAAATATGTTCTTGATAAATTTTAAAATTTATTTTTTCAGATGATACGATGGTCAAATTTTTTATTTTAAAAAATTTATAGAGGTTTTTTTATAAAATTTAGAGAGTTAATTGTCGGATTTTTTACTAACACCTGTGTGATTTATGCTGGTACGCACTTCAAAAAATCAAAATTATTAATGAAAAAATTCATATTGGCATTTTATACTACAAGATGTCAAGTTATCAAATTTATTCATTACTTTTGAATTTTTTATTGTACTGCGAGTGTTTTGCTTACAAATGTTTTAGTAAAACTTGCTTTCGATTGTAAGTTTTTCTTATCTTTATTATTTCTACTAGTTAATATTTTGGGAAAAGTATTGAATTCAGCTCATATTTTGAATTTGGATTTATTTTTGGAATTTTTTCGTTTCCAAAATACAGAGTTTCAAAAGAATTTTTTTAAGTTTAGAATTTTTAAAATTATTCAAATACTTTCATTAAATTAATATTAATTTAGTTTTTGAAACTCTAATTTATTTTATGAGTTTTCTATTTTTTCAAATATCAATTTTCTTTCATAAAGAATTTTCTCATAAATTTTACAAGTTTAGAATTTTTAATTGTCTTTTTTTTTTTTTACAAATAAAACTTCTAAAAAATCCCCTTTAAAGTTCAACATCTACAATTTTTACAAGAAATTTATTTTATTTCTATTTATATTTTTGTGCCAAATATATTTAATGAGCTTAGAACTTGAAAATTTTGCTAATGGGCCTAATAAGCCCATTTATTTCTTAACAAACCCAACAAGCTTGCCAAGCCCTCTTTTTATTTTCTGTCAAGCCCATTTCATTCTCTACAAGGCCAATAAGCCCATTTTTTATTATTCCAACAGGCCCATTTTACTTTCCAACAAAGCCCAATTAGGTCTATTTGAATTTTGCAATAAAGCCCAATAATATTTTCTCTCTCAAAAATTTTTATTAATTCTTTTGGATCCAAAATTTTTATATAAAAATTTAATTGGGCCTTTTACGTGATTAAATTCATGATTGAATTTGTCAATTTATAACTTTTAGTTGTTTAAGATTTAATCTCTCCACTTCATTTTTTCATAAAATTTGCAATTATTAATTTTATTATTTATGAATTTTTGAAAATTTATATATATTTGTTTTAATTTCAAAATTTGATAATTCAATTATACGAGCATTAATTTAATTAGGTTTGAATTTTATCATTAAGGTTAATATTATCCTAATTATCATGAAAATAAAGCTTAGGTTGCATGACTTATG
>JBBYHL010336749.1:37188-62680 GCA_038381835.1 Adansonia madagascariensis
TTCATTAATTTTGATAAATGTTAAAAATAAGGATGCTGTCCACCAAATTTATTCAAGATTGATCCAAAAGTTCCTAGTGAAAACTGAGATATCATTGGAAAGGTAACTCGATAAAGATTAATATAAAATTTTCCAAAAATCCAAGAAAATCACTTTCTAGGCAAAATTAATTTCTTAAGCCGGATGTGATTCAGTACTAACAGCACATGTAGGGAAAAAGGTATAATGAACCTTTTAAAAATTGCCTTGAACTCATTTGGAATTGTTAAATCATAAACTATACCTTTCTGAAAAGGGGATTCATTTAGTTTTCATGAAAAGTATTTTAAAAAATTTAGAAAAATAATCTAATGGGTGGAAAATCACTTTCCTGGTAGAATTAATATCTTAAACCATATGTGATTCGACACTAACAGCATGTGTACGAAAAAGGGTACAATGAGCCATTGGAAAATCATGTCAGACTTATTTGCAATTGTTAAATCATAAACTATACTTTTCCAAAAAGGGAATTTCATGTAGCTTTTAGAAAAAAATTTTAAAAATCTAAAAAAGAATCATCTGATGGCCGAAATAGCCTAAACGGAATACAAATTGCTAATTCTAGGGTTCCAAATATTGAAGGTTCAAAAAATCATAATTCCCTCATCTAGACTGATATGAGGGCAAACGAGGTACCAATGGAAAGGCAATTTGATTCTCTTTAAGGGAAAAATACCAAAAATTTCATAAAATCATTTAAAGTCTAAAAATAATTTTTTTCAAATAAAGATCACTGTACTGTTAATACCATAATAAGGGACTTTCAATTTTGGGGCTTTCTAATCACGTACAAAGATTCTAGACATACAACTGTCTAGAATTTTGGGTCCATGGAATTGGGTAATGAACCAATCCAAATTGCAGAGAATGGGCCAATTAACCACCCATTATCCATGCCATCAAGTCAAAACACAAGGCTTAAAACAAGGCATCTAAAGAAAAATGTTATGAAATAGAAAATTTTCTTTAAGGCCGAAAACATATTTTATTTCACCTTATTAAGCCATGAATGTAGACATTTAAGTTTTATTTATCCCCAATATTGAAAGGCTAATTGATAAAAGCATTAAATCCATATTAATCTCCATTTATTAAAAGTAATATGGACTTAACTTGGGGGGGTTTTGGAAAACAGATTTTTGCAAGCAATCATGAGGCATTTTAGCAAATAGGTGATAAACTAAACATATTAAGAACACCATAAGTGAACGAGCATCCAAAATAGCAACATAGCTCAGCTTTTAATCAATCAAAACATGGTAGAAATGCATTAAAATGCATGACTATGCTCAAAACATGTTAGGACAAACATTTAAATATAAATTGAGCATATGAAAAATGAGAAAAACATAGCAAGAAATGCATGGGGAGTGGTTGTTTTAATGTCAAAATGAAACAACGTATTTTTGGTGATCCAAACAACATCAAGGTATCAAGAAAATCATCAAAATCCTAGAACTACAGCAACCAGGGCCACAATAATGTATGAGAGTCCTAACTAGGTCATGATAACATGGATGGCTCACTGAATGATGGAGATCATGATAATAACAGAAAATAAATGAGGAATGGATAGAAAATATACCGAAGAAACTTTAAATCCTACCTTTGCCTTTGAGCAAAAAATAACTCTAACTTTGAGATCATTTTTTCCTTTTTTTAGCTGTTGATTAGCAAGAAGAGAATGAAAAGAAGGAGCTTCAAGGTTATAGTATTAATGGAGGGGAGATTGAAGGGTAGAAATGAAAGCAATGCCAGGTTTTAAAAGGGTTTTAGGAGGGGTAAAAAGGGAGTTTTGGGAATGGTGTTTAAGCAAAGGGTGGAGTGTATGGAAGGCTAATATAATAGTATAGTGAATATCCTTTGGTTGAGTATGAAAATCACATTTATATGGAAATTGAATTTCGCCACCAAAATGACATAACAATGTGGGCATGTTGGATATTTGGCATGTATAACTTGATAAGTCATAATACTAAGGGCTAAGCTTTAAACCTCTTATTGGCTCTTGTACCATTTTGTAGGCAAAGCATGTCATGCATGGCTGAGCAAATGAGCAATGTCTAGCTTACCCTTAATAAATCAAATTTTAGCATGAAATGCCCTTACGCCAAGCTTAATGGACCATTTGAAAATGTTACAATCCAATGCTTAAGGCTCATAAATGAATCCATATGATATGGATAAGGCTATGCCTGAGATTAGATGACTTTTGGAGCCAAAATCATGGTCAAATTTGAGTTTTAATCTAATAAATGAATGTTGAAAAATGTCTCAAATTAGGCCAAAAATGGCAGTATATATCGATACATCTGGGCAAAAAACCCAAAATGTATTAATATAATCTACATAATAGGGTGTATCAATACAATAACTTGTGTATCAATACATTTAGGCAAAAAATCATGCTTTTAGCTACGATATAAGCTTGTATCAATGCAATTGGCTCATGTATCGATATACTAGCTTATGTATTGATATATGGCTCTTTTCTATTGATATGAATAGTGGAATTTTGAATTTTGATCACATGAAGGCCCCGTATCGATACATATAGGCTATTTATCAATACATGCATGTAAAAATGTAGATTTTTCATACCTTAGACTCTCCGAACAGCTCAGCTTCGCTAGGTATGATTGGGAATTGATCCATGCTCATTGGAATGACTTTGATGGTGCCCTGGATGATGACCTTTGATGCTTTAGATGCTGGCCTGAACAAAATAAGGTGTCTATTAGTATTAATTCTTTATTCCCTTTTTTATATATACATTTTAATGAACACATGAATTTATTCTTTTATAACTTCGAACCTCTTTCCTTCCTATATTTTTTAATTTGGTTATAGCATATAATGGGGGAAAAGTGAATTTTCTTATGCATTTATACTTGATACATGCATTTAGAGGTAGACTATGTTGTTATGCCATGCCTTGATATGTCCACTACATGTTTTATGTTTTCTTTCAACAAGATAAGAAGTAAAGCTTGATAGTTTGAATAAGCTAAACTTTAAAGTTCAAGTAGCCACTCTTAAGCCAATCTTATCTTGTTTCTCTGAGAAACTTGTTCTCAAAAGATCTCTTAAGTATGAGAGATTAAGTCCAACAAATAGAATTAAACCTCTACTGTTTTTTTTTTTTGTTGTGTTTAGCTTCATGAAACTTAGAAAAATCAAGGTTGTTTGATGCTTAAGGGCTGCTCTAAATGGCTAGAAATATTGTCTTTGAAATGTTTTCCATGTGATTTTTAACTTAGAGTGTCTTTAGAATTGTTAATATACAAAGTCTAGTTTGTTTGCCATCTTTGAGCCATCGTTAGGAACTATTTTAAGGGTTATTCTAGGACTATTAACCTTGATTTTAACCTTATTATACTAGCATTAAAATGCCAAGAAGTCCCACTTAGGAGCCTCACTTAAGTTTTGTCAAAATAGTCTATAAAACTGAAAATAGCAACTCCCCTATTTCTTTCTTGTTTAGACCCACGACCAGAATCGTTTGTAGCTGATCTTTCTACCATAAAATGATTTTCTAGGAATTTTTAAAAATTTTTAGGGATAAAATATTGAGTTATGCTTCCAATGAGGTATCATTCGTGACTTTCCATGTTCGTTTGAATAGGTAGTGAATTTTTCTTTAGTTATTATTTGAGCCCTTGCATCTAGTGACTAGAATGGATTATGACCATACTTTGGACTAACAAAAGATTTTGTAGGAAATTTTCAATATTTTTAGGGGAAATCTTATTGATTTATCTTTACAAAGAGGCATTATCTGACTTTCCGAGCCCGTTTGAATAGTTAAAGAATTTTTCTCTATTTATTGCTAGTTCCCCTACATCCTATGATTAAAATAGTTTGCGACCATATTTTGGACCATCAAAAATTTTTTGGGAATTTTTTTTAGTATTTTCTAGGAAACCTTATCTAGATATTTTTCCAGAGAGGTATTATAGGCGACTTTCAAAGTCCATTTGCATAGGTAACAATTTTACTTCCATTATTGTTTGTTTTCCCTACGTCCAGCAACCATAATATACTTCAAACCATTAAATGATTTTTTGAGAATTTTTCAATGGTTTTAGGTGAAACCTTATCAAGTTACTTTTCAATGAGGTATCATATGTGACTTTCTAAGTGCGTAATAAGTTTTTCTTCATTTATTGTTTGATTTTTCTTGCAACCTGTGACTAGGATAGTTTATGGCTAATTGTTTGGCCACCAAATGCTTTTTTGGGTATTTTACATTATTTTTAATTAAAACTCGTCGAGATATCTTTTCAAGAGTGTATAATTTGCAAGTTTTCGATCTCGTTTGGGTATTGAATAATATTTTTCCCTCTAAATTCATAATGGTAGCCCTTGCCTTTGCTAGGGCATTTGAGTGCCTCGGACTAGTACCAAAATCACCCCCTTAGGTTCACGCTAGACTTACGATTATCATCTGAACCTGCCCGTAACTTTGCTTGGTTATTTCTCGAATACTTGAGATCTTAATGGGGTATATTCCTATGAAGCTTCGTTTTTATTAGTCCATTTAAGTAAGGCGTCAATTTCATGTTAATTCTTATTAGCATGCCTAAATTCCTTGTTTAATTTTGATTACGTTAATTTATCATTTAATATGATTGTCCCATGTCACATGCATAAATTATGTTAGAATTCAGTTTACTTGAAAATAAAACTATTTTCATATCCAAGCAATTTTAGAATCCTTGGCCAAGCTATTGGGGAGGATATCGAAAATGCCTTTAATTCAAGAATATCCTTTTAATATAATGCCTCGGAAAATGTTTTCAAGCCCAAAATTCTCATATTTTACCAAGCTACCAGGGAGTATGGAGAACTCCAAAACGCAAAAATTCTGGGTCATTCTAATAAAATTGGCCATTACTCATTCAATAAATTCATGCTATACTAAATTAATTTACTTCCATGATTAATTTTCCTTGCTCATAATTAAACATTAAAATTCATTCTATTTTTTCAAAGAAAGAAAAATGCAATGTCCCTATGAGAAAGTCATTTTCGGATTCATGGCCAAGCTATTTGGGAGGACTCCGGAAGCAGCTATATTTCGAGAACATCCTCTTCATAATAATGGTTCAAAAAATATTTTACTTAAAAAACCTATATCTTGCCAAACAGTTAGAGAATATGGAAAATTTTTGCAAATACAGAAGCTTCAGACCGTGCAAATAAAACCTTCCTTTAATTCCATCGGTTGTTCTCCATAATTAAATTATCATTGCCATAAGCATGCACTAAAATTCACCCTTCCAAAATAAGGTAATATTTTGTAAGGTCATTTTTGGATTTTCTGCCAATCTATTGGGGAGGTCCCCAGAAATGTCTCTAATTTGGAAACATCCTTTAAAACATATATGTAAAAAGATTACTCGAAAATGTTATGTTGGAAACTAAAAACTCCTATATTTTGCCAAGTTATTGGGAATGTAGGAAGTTTCGGAAATTATGAAAATTCTAGATTTTTTTGTGGAAAAATATCATCTAAGAATTCTAGGGGATTATGTTTGAAATATAAAAAAAAAAAAAAATCAGGAAACCTAGTCTTAGGATAACATATGGCTAGTAGATGTCAATTTTATTGTGTACTGAGGGTACTAATCTTTTTTCACGCGTAATTGACTTTCGAACCCAACTTTTTTTTTTTTGGCTTATAAATGTAGACCATAAAACCAATCTTATTAAATGAATTTCAAAATTTTTAAAGGGGTCAATTTTAATAGGTTTTCTGATCACATCTAGCCTAAGAAGATTGATGGTGACTTAAATTTCTCTAGTTATTTTGTAGTAGCTATACGGGTATAGTCAGGCGAGTGATTCACTCTTACAACCTAGCCCCACTCTAAAATAAAAATTATTTTTCTAATTCTAATATGTCGGGATTCGCGTTTCGGCATTATGACACATAGATTTTCTTTTCTTTTTTTTTCCCCTCTTTGTACTAAACCTTGAATCTACAACATAACTTAGATTTCTTCTCTATTTGCTACTTTACTCCAAACCTTGATATTCTCTAAATATTTTTTATCCACTGTTATTTGTTGCTTTTGCTAAACCTGAAGGTGGAAATTACCCCAAAAATGACATGAAATAAGTCCAGCTCCAACTCAAAAGTAACAAATCATTCAAGAGTTTTTTTTTTCTTAATCTTTATTGGTTTAAGGGCTCCAATTTGCACCTCGGCAATTCCATGAAACAAAGGAAAGAAATTTTATGGCTATCAAAAAAACAAAGAGACGTGAAATAAACTTTTCGACGCATGTAATCTAATTAAATAAGTTCCTGTTGTTTGTTATTTGGTTGAAATAAAACAGAGTACTGACTTCAGTATTGATCTTTATTGCAAATTAGTGGATACGATTTTTCCATTGGGTTGAAAGAAATGGTAATGACCAAACATCAAAAGTTCAACTAAGATATGTGAACGATGAATTATTAAGTCAAAATATTATCTTATTGACAGAAAACAGAGAGTTGAGCGTTAATAGTAAATCAAAATAATATGTTGTTGGTGAAGTGAATAGGATGATCAATAGGTTTTAAACTTAGAAAGAGAAGATACGATCATACAAGCGAATGAAGTAAGAGGTATGCATGTCTGTATAAAATTGACAATATTAATTTGATATGTGTGACTTGAATTAAAATTGTTAGCCTTGAATTGATTTATATATTTCTGTTCATATATATATATATATATATATAAATAGAGTATTATTAAATAAAACCCAAAACTCAAAATCGATGTTATTTTAGTCGAAAATTAATTTGAAAAATTTTTCAATATTTTTTATTAAATTCCCATCTTAAAAAAAAAAAATTAATCTCCAAATGCTTATTATTGGTCAAAGTTTATTTTATTAAAGTGAACATTTTGCAAATTGAAATGCATGCAAAAATAAAGAAAGTTCAAGAGAAAAAATTGGTCTTTTTGTGAACATAATGCCCTGTAGAACAATTTTGCTAAATGGGATTAATCCTTCAAAGATCAATTCTATCTTAAACAGAAAGATCATTTAGCCAAAACTTAATTAAAAAAGAAAAGGACAATCCCCTATAAAGAATGATCAATGTCGACTAGAGTTTGGAATGGTTTAAAAGAAACTCGCATATACAACGTCTTCTTCCACAATAGCAATAAAATAATATATCATCATAAAATATTTTTATTATTACTGCCAAAATGGATAAAGTTGTGAACATCTAGACTACACCAAAAATATAAACCTTTAAATTGGTAATTACATCGACAATATAGCTTCCTGTAGGTGGTGATTATAACCAACATATAATATCCAAAATGAAGTTTTAATGTCAAACACTGTATTAATGGTGCAAAGCAAAAGAAAAAGTTATATCAACTCGTATATAGCCAACCGTCGGCTCACTTTCAGTTCTCAAGATTCTTCGACTTTGACATGTTTGATTTGGTTGACTTTTTTGCTCATGCATATGCTTTCTTGAGTAGCTAATTTCATTGGTATCTTTTCATTTTTCTTTCCATAGGTCATCTTTTTAGATTTTATATTGAATACAAAGTATATTGGACTCTTTCAGCTACCTAATACCATAAATATTATAAAAGTAAAATAACTAGATCCACATACAATCATGTGCATTGAAAAATCCTATAGGTTCAGTAATCTTCTTCGATGTTTACGGTCGCATTTCTTAGTGGAGAGCTGCTAGTGGCAAAGGTTATACTTAATGATTTAGTGGTTGTTTCAGTGATAGAAATTAACTTTTGGCCTTCAACATTAGGCAATAGAGTTAATAAACAAAAATTCAAGAGTTCATACATAAATTAAAAGGAATTATAAAATTAATAACAAATCTACCACTTAGATTTAGTGTTGTAACATACCCTGCTGACGGAAGACGCTCTCGACTCAAGAAATTATCCTCGATTAGGATTTTAGGCATGGTATGGTGAGAAAGAAATGTTTCTCATGTTTGATTAGGAAAGGTCATCAGATGAATCACTCATCCAACTAAATTTTGATGGCCACCACGTAATAGTTGAAGAGTTGGAGTTGCCACCATGAAGTTCGTTAGAAGGGTCTAGGAGCCAGTTATGCATAGAGAAGGATTAGTACCTCTATGATGCCCTAAGTTAGTACCATCTAGCCATAGATTACCTCGGTTTTAGTTTCCTTAATTTTTTATGGTCATTATTTTTATATAATCTCCTTTTATATGATGCATTCTCTAAAACAATAAATCCGGATTTATCAATAAGTTCAAACTCTCTTATGTTTCCCAAAGAGGTGGGAAACATAAAGTTTTTTAGGGTAAAATAATTTTTGGATTTGATTTAAAAAGTAACCCTCGTCAAGCATTATAGGTACACCGACTATAGACACGGGCCTCCATGCAAGCCTCGCTAGACATTGTCAAAGCCAAACGAGCAGGTATAAATCCATCACTCATCATCCCCGGCTTAGGTAAAGTGTTTAGGGAGCCAAAGGTAAGCAAAATCTACATTTTCAATTGATTGTATCGATACAAGGCTACCATGTCACCAAATTTGAGAAGCCCTAGATAGTATCAATACCAAAGGGTGAGGTATTGATACGTAAACTTGATGTATTGATACATTTGCCCAATGTATCGATACAAGGCTTGGTAGTAGCAAAATAAGAATTTTAGACCAAAAAATATCAATACATAGGCATATGTATCAATACATTCAAGCAAAAATGCCCTATGTATTGTTCCTTGACTTACTCTTGGGTAAATGTGGAAAGTTGAAATTTGCCCTCACTTTCATGCTTTGATATTTGGCTATTCACATGGATATAAAACAACTTTTAGTAAAGAAAAACACATTGACAGACCACAAACACTTTGATTTTCACTACTTTTTAGCACCCCTTGGCAGCCCTCAGAAACCTCTAAAAAACTTTCATTTCCCATTCATCTTCCTTACCAAAGTCCCACTCATCAAGCTTATGCTTATTAATATAAACATAAAAATTTAATCAGAATTAAACATACAGACCAGAATTATACAAGAAAACACTTGGATTTCGTTAAGATCCTAGGCAGAGATTATGTGATCTAATTGCAATTTAAAAAATAGATCTAATACAAATTATGCATGTTTAAAGACTCATAAATCTAAGCACATTGATCCCTGCATATGATAAGTCTTTGTGAATTGTCAATGCACTGTCTTGACAATATGATGACTAGGAATGCTTTTAGAAACACGACTTTGATGCATAAGGCTCCCATCATCATAACTCATTACTAACTTCACAAGGCCATTGTGTTTCATGGGCTTCATCCGATAAGTGTTTGCATGATTGTCAATGACACCACTAACATGAAGGAAAACCTTGAATCACTAACTAGGGTGATTGGTTTGCGTTATTAACTATTATATGCCTTATCCAATCCGATTGACTTTAGGACATACACTAATATCTCCCGATTATGCTAAGCTAATTGCTGATGCATCCAATGTTTAACTTTTTCAATTAGCAATTATGTCTCAACTTGGACAAAGCCTTAGTATTATCATGAGAATATGTTTTGATTACATTCATGATAATCTCATTATCAAAATCATTAACTATTCATATCATAATGAGACCCAAATTCCAATTATATGGCTCAGTTGTTACTTTAACAACTATTAGAATCTTTTATTAACTTGTAAGCAACGATCCAAATGTAAATCTTTTTGTGAGCCTAAATAAAAAAGTTTTTCTTATAACCTTTAGGATATAAAATGTTATCTTGGAACATTTTCCAAATAACATCATAGCTATTTATCACTAAGTTAAATTATGATCTTTATCTTTTAAAGAATCATAAATCCCTCCCACTAAATCCTACATGTGTAGATTTAAAGGGAATTGGATTTGAAAACTATTTTTCCTATAAGTTACAGGTCTTAAGTATTCCCAACACGATTGTAAGTTTCATGTTTGAGAATAATGTGATCATAACATAGAAAAAAAATTCTATGATTAATGGTTTATCAATGAAGACGGAATCTAAGCTTGGCATCAAATGCCAGTAATCATCCTCATGGCATGTAAATGAAAAAATAAACATCCTATGTTTATGAACAAATTAAGATTATGTTTTAGAAACATTAATTAAGAAGGCAAGCTTTGATCAACATAAAAAAGGTTGCTATTACCTATGGTCCATCTTTAGTACTCCTTTGATTTGGGCCTCACCATATATCATACATAATTAGCACCAACTTCTAGGAATCATATATGAAGAGAAGTAAATTAATCTTAGTGTATGTCTAATATTGAAACTGCTATAAGTTTTCAAATTTTGATCATATCAAAATTTTTCTTGCAAATCTTTACTTTATTAATGTAGCTATCTACTATCTTGGCATATTACCTTATCATTTTCATTGTCTTTCTTCAAAACAAAGTATTCGGATAACGCATAGATCATGATCTATTTAAAGTGCTAAAGTTTTAAAGTACAACCTATCAGGTGAGCCCTAATTAGACTATGATCTGATATCTTGCTTAGGATTAATTCTTAGGGATGTTGAACCTCTCATTATGATTATTCTTATAGAATAATTCTTTAAGATTTTAGATGATTTCATGAGCTTAAGTAGCTAGTTGCTCTTTTGCGAGTTTCAAAATCATGCTAGCCATCATCACAATATTACTTGATTAAGGTCATCAATATGAATTTGATAAACTACTCCTGACCTAGTGGGCAATTCTTAGATATGCCATTCCATGTAGGCCTAGTCAATGGCGTTTTGGCCCATTAAGCTTATTAGCATCACTATACTACTTAGCAATAGTCTATTAGTCATGTTGTGTTTATATCCATTATGAACCAGAACATTTTATAGTTAATAATTTGCAATTTCAATCATTAAGTAAGGTTTTACAACTTTAATGATTGTCCTCATATTTTTATCGATAGTATAGCCTTCAACTATAATAAAAAAGTTCAATGTTTGAATCTTCCTAATAAGCTAGGCACATCTTTCATCTTTCCATGACCTTGGGGATAGCCTAATAAATCATGAAAAACTAATTATGTAGGTAATATAGCTTACCAATTGCATCTCTAAGCAACTTCTAGATCAGCTAGGTGGTAACTCTTTACCTAAATACATTACATGTATTTCATCTAACCACCACCTCTAATGCTATGCGATCAAGTTTGTGAGCATTCAGACAACAAGATATTAGTTGACCAAAACCCATTATTCATAACTCAAATGGCTCAGATGATAGTGACCTTAGGGATAACCCAACAAGTCTCCTATGGTTGAAATTCCAGTGTCTTGTTATGAATAATGGAGGGCATCTAATCATGCTTAGGCATTGCCTCAGTATTTTATGAAGGATTTTTATCATTTATCTTAGGTCTCAATGCTTTATTTGATTAGTATGCTTAACATTTATTCAATCATATATCAATATGTAAATTCAAAAATAAATCTAACACATGCAATCTACAATGATGATTGCAAAATTTTTGAATCTGGTCTCCTTGAACCATTAGGAAACTAGTTGGTTAAACTCCTAGGGATATTATACAAGGTTTTAGCAAGTCTTGATGATGATCTCCTTGGTCCTTTCTTTTTGGTGCCATCTTTTTTTCTATCTTGGATTTACATAAATTCTAATCTTATCTTAAAGCTAAATCTATAAGTCCTGTGTAATAGTTACATATCTTGGTAGAAACTTCAAGTTGCATTTGAGGGGAGTTAGGTGAGAGGAAAATTTACAACCCAAAATTAAAAGAAAAGGCAAGGTTGTAGACCTTATTTATAAAATAAATACCGAAAGAAAAATTCATCCATCCATAACCTAGTCATACTAAGGTCTAGTCTGTAATCATCCTTATGCTAACATAAGATGTTATAAGCATGAATTTATATAAATATAGCCAATATCACTTGGTGATCTTATGTGTCATTTAGATAAACCTTATCAAACAAGTTAAGATGATTTATCAAATTATTTAGTAATTTTGGTTCTTTAATCAAAATATTTTTTAATTAAATTCTTAACTTTTAGGAAATTTATCTTAAATTGAACATCACTTAACTTTTAGGTTGTTTATCTTAACTAGGACATTATCTAACTTTTAGATAACTTTGTCTTCTCCTATTTCCCAACCATTTAGAAAGCTTGTGTTCCAAAAAAAACATTTTTAAGACATTAAATTGGATTACCGAACTTTTTAGGTTGTTTGTCTTAATTAGGACATTATTTAACTTTTAGATAACTTTGTCTTAGTTTGGACAAACCATTTAGCATGCAGTATTTCCTAAACCATTTAGGCAACCTGTTTTCCAAATTTTTTGAAGTCTTAGTAATTGATCCATATTTAATTTAATTAGGAAAACAATTTTCCATTCATTCTAATCACATTAGAACGAATCCTTACATGATTAATCATTTAAATTAAACATATTTTTCAATTAAACAATTTAATTAAATTTTAATTCCATCCTTATTATATTATCCAATTCATATCTTAAACAATTGAAGAAAATTAATACAATTGGATAATTAGGTGTTAGATAAATAAGAGTTTTAATGGAGAACAACCTTTTAAGGGGGTACATTTCACCAACTTTGCTGACTTTTAGCAAATTTCTTTTATTTTTTTAATTATCTAGACCTGATCATATCAAACTTTAAATTACAAAAAAAAAAAAAAATCCAAGTTACATTAATCCTACACTAAGTAGGTGAAGGTGGTGCAATATTTAAGGGAGTCTTAGTCCAACTAGGAGTCTACTTCATACATTGTTATCTTAGCCATCCTAATTTAACCCAAACACTATTGTCTTCCTTCCACTAAATCTTTGAAAATATAGCAAGTTTGTAGCAAAATCTTGTTACCATGGATGTCATACCAAGGTCACAAGAATAAAGACAAAGTGATGCAATCAACACATGCACATAGTGCACCCGATATGGCCCGAAATTGAAAAGTTTTCAACTTTGATTTTAACCTAATTTTTCCAGCAAGTATTATGAATTTTTCATGACACTTTCAAGGTGAGAAAACAAGGAAAATATTGCACTAGTAGCTGCTAGAATTTTAGTACAAGTAAAATACCAAAATAGAGCCATCCTAACAATGATCAATGCCAAAATGTTGGCAAATGACTCTAATATTAATTTAATTAGAAAAAACATATTTTAAACTAATTAGTATTGAAAATAAACATGGAGTTATATTAAAACTTAACAAGAAACAAGTTCTTTAGTTTTTAATTCAAGAAACAAATCAAAACAACATAGAAATAACCTGGAAAGTTCAAGACATGTTAGGACTTTAATCCGCATTAATTAAAATAGTTTAATTAATTATTTAAACACTATTACACATGATTAAAGCAAAAAATACATGTTGCCTAGATTTTTAAAATTAAAAAAAAAAGACAATTTGTCAAGAATTTTACTAAAACCAAAATTTACCAGATTAGCACACAAATTAGTCAAATTAATTATCACCAAAAATCAACATGCTAGATCACATGTAATCTACAAATCTTAGGCTTGAATACCACTGAATGAAAATTTTGTGCTCATGCTTATCGATATAAACATAACAATTTAATTAGACTTAAACATACATAATGGAATTAACAAAGAAACACCTGGATTTCCTTAGGATCTTAGGCAGAGATGTGCATGCGAACGGATTGCAATTTAAAACATAAATCTGATAGAAATCATACCTACTTAGAGACTTATAATTCTAAGCGTGTCGATACCTATATAAACCAAACATAGGTTGATTAGTACAATCTCTACTTGAGGCCAAAAGTAGTCCAAGTGTTCTGCCTATAATAGTGATCAACACAGATACCTATTAGTGGTTCTCTAATGCTAGCCAGAAAGCTTTTCAAGCCTTAATCAATAGATATTCAACCAACAAGTTTATATTTGAAGTGATCTATGAACAATTCCCACACTTATTGCGTTAAGAGGAAAAAAAAATAGCTCCACAAAGAAGTAGCTATTTTGTGCAGATCATAGTCAACAAATCCAAAAATTCTAATTTTTGATTCTAGGTGATTCCTCTAGGATAGAAAATTGATTTGATGCCTTCCTTATGATTAGAAATAATTTTAAATCACACAAAAACCATGTTTATGCTAAGACACCCTCAGAAAAGTAGATGGGATTGTGCTAACCCTTTAGGGAAGTAGTTAGGTAGGTCTTAAGGTTTTTTAGCTACTTTTATCAGCTAGAAAGCCTTAATTATTTATTTAAATTCATCTTAAGCTAGGTTAAGCTTGATTAATGATTCCATTAAGCCTATTACTAACATACCCGAAGATGGCACCATTTTGGAATGTTTCTTGAAGCTCAATTAAAATTATTTTAATTAGCTTGTTCAAGATTGAGCCTTGATAGTAACTTATTAATATTTTAGCTAATAGCACATGAAAGCTAACTATTTCATAGCCAAGCCTATTGGCAAGTTAAACTTGGGAGTAGTTCATAACTAAACTCTCTTACTTGATAATTAGGGCTTTTGGCCTAACTTTTAAATTTGTATGTTAGATAATTTAATTAATAATTAAATTTTCTAACCCAAGTAAAACAATTTTTACTTCATGTAAATAATATTAAATAATTAATTAAATAATTGTCAAATAATTATTTAATTTTTCAAATATAATTATTTGGCTTATTTAATATCACCCTAAAATCATGTCACAAGTAAACATTATCTTGATAAGCCATCCTTATCTTTATTACCATATTAAGATATCCCTAATTAGATTTCATAGATCTAATTTCTTATATTATTCTTGATTAAACTTATTCAATTAAGTATTCTTCAATATACCCTTTATTTAATTAAGTCATACTTAATTCAATCTTAATTCTAATCAAATAGATCATCTTATTGTGTGTGCCCATTAGGCTCTCATCATAATGGTAATAAACATAATTACCTAATTAAATGTATTTATATATATAGACCAAGATTGGCCTTTAACAAGGTATCATGGCCACCTACTATGTAGGAAGAGTTAATAAAACCTCTTTAAGAAACCTTTTAGTAACTAGCCTTTCAATGTACTTCGATCTTTTCACCAAATATCCTAGAAAGACCATAAGCATGGTGCAATGTTTGCTCATGTATCAATTCATATTAGTTCCTACAGCTTTTGGTTAAACTTATGAATTTACAGAAATAATTTTTTTTAAATTCATCATTCGTTAGCTAACGACTTTATCAAGTTAACCAATGCCAAGAACAAATGCCTCTGATGTCACTTAGAATGGTAAATCCTCTCTGGATCACTCATCCACCTTCGAATAGTTTATGCCATACCCAAAACCACCCTACCATAAGCATCCATCTATTATGGACCCATTTGTGATGGAATTAAAGCATGACACTCTCCATACAAGATAACCTAGTATCACAAGTCTGAGGACTAATATACATGACTAGGACATGAGAGCATATTCTATAAATACTTAAATGAATTATACTGAATGGATTTCTCATGCAAGTCATGTTCAGTGAACTTGTTTACACAAAACAAGCACCTATATGCTATCCCTAAGTATCTCTATACTTGAACTTCTATGAGTTCAAAGAGTTGCAGGCATTTAATGCATGAAGGCTTAGGATATGTTAGCTTTTGTGCATTGTCAATGCCCTATATTGACAATATGGTGACTAGGAATGTTTATCTTATTGTCGTAACTTTTACTAACTTTGCAAGGCCATTGTGTTTCATGGACTCTATCCAATTAGTGTTTGCATAAGTGTCAATCACACCACTAACATGAATCACTAACTAAAATGATTGGTTTGCATTATTGACTATTATATGCCTTATCCAATCCGATTAGCTCTAGGGCATATACTCATACAACTTTAAAGCTCATCTTTGTTATTCCTTCTTGCTTATCCACAGCGGGTATAAGAAAGAAGAATGAGCTAAAACCAAAAAAAAAAAAAAGAAAAACTAGAGAAAATGAAAGGCCATAGAAAATAAAAATTACAACTTTAAGTTGATAAAGGAAAAAAAAAGATTTTTTGCAAGCTTTTTTGGTATATTTTATACCTTTTTCTTTTCATTTTCTTACATTCTAAACATGCCTCGTGTCATTTAATCACCAATATTCTTGAAGCCATGACTTTTATAGGAAAAGACATACATTTTTCTTAATGGTGTTTGAGTTAATATTGTTTGAATGATGATTTGATGATGGTTAGGTGATTAAAAATGCAATTTTTCTCTGATTATTTTAAACAATCTCTATTTTTATGTGCTTTGACATCTTACACCATTTTCATACTCCATCCTTGGTAGAACATGCTCATGAAACATGTCTTGATGATGTCTATGCATTTTGCTTACTTTTAACTTGATTTATTGGACGAAATGGCCTTGGATAACACTATTTTCATGCTTGTTAATGTTTGATGTATCTGACATGTTTTCTTTTGTTATGCATTTGAAAAAAATACTATCTTGATGATTTTTAAAGCTCTTGCTATGATTTTATTATATACTTGTTAAAATGCCTCCTTTATGTGTTTTGTTTGTGTTGAAATCTATTTTTGCAAAAACTCCCCAAGTTAGGTAGCATTTTTCCTAATTAATGGGATTCAATGTTGGCCTAACATTTTCCCCTATATTGATACTTAATCTAGAGGAAAATCAAGCATTTATGTTTAGATTCATGGCCTAACAAGGCCGAATAAACTATTTCAACCTATTCTACAACTTAAAAATTCTAGTTTACAAAGTGTTTAATTAAATGCCTTGGTTGAGCCTGTGTTGTGAATCAAATGGCATGGATATCGTGTTATTCACTTGGCCACATTACCTTTAGACTTTGAATGGATAAAAAATTCCACAATTATAGACCTTTAATGACAGTCATTTGGATGTTGGAGAAAATAATATGAGCCTAGGATACCTGAATACTTTAGACAACTCTGCTCCAGTATTGGTAGCACTACGATGTTAACTTGAAAATTTTACTTGCAAACCATAAATGGTCATTTTAATTTTTTTTGGTATTTTTCCTTCATATGGCATCGAATTACCTTTCCGATGATATCTCTTTGGCCTTAGATGTGCTCAGATGAGGGAGTTACGATTTTCAAACTTTTGCTATCTAAAAACCCAAAAATTAGAGTTAGCATTTCGTTTAGGCCATTTCAGCCCATAAGATGATTCTTTTCCATTTTTAATTATTTTTCAAAAAATTATATGAAATTTCTTTCCTAGAAAGATATTTTTTGTGACTTTCTAAGTCAGAATGCTTCCAAGATGATTTTTCAAAGTTTATTGCACCTTTTCCTATGCACATGTTGTTAGTGTTGGATTGAGTGTGATTTAAAAATTATTTTCTCCTAAAAAAATTTTTTTTGAGATTTTTTTATTTTTTATGTTAATTCTCATTAAGTTACCTTTCCAACAATATCTCATTTCTCACATAAAACCTTCAAATGTGTCTGAAATAAATTAAGGGAGGTGAATAACATAAAGTTGTCTCCTGTTCTTAGTATTAGGCAAAACCAAGCAATTTTCCCAAATGACCTTTTCGAGGCATTTGGATGCCTTGAGATGAGTTTAGTTCTTTCCCCAATGAAATTTTGAGTCATGCATAGGTCTCACTAGGCTCAGATCAATGCTCACACACTTTCGAAAAATTTGTTTTTTTTTCCTTTAAATTATCAATTTCAATTTTTAAATTAACCAATTTGTCAAAAATACCCAAAAACATTTCATTTTCTAAAATTACCTAATTTTTTATCAATATGGATTTTTCAACTTTGATTTTCAAAACTTCACCAAAAATCATATTTTTTCTCCCCCTATTAACTCATGATTTTTCAACTAAAATGTTGATTTTCATTCGTTAAGTGACCATGGAGTATGTCTCAAAAGTATTAATTTAGTTATTTATAGATAATGGATGACAACTACAAGATACATCCTAACCGATCCTCCTTTCTATGCTTTGTGTCTTTTTTTTAGACAATATTTATCATATTTCCTTATGTCTTACTAACATATCTCCCTTCTTAGTGACAAATTTTGCATCCACATCTATAACTAAATTCTTTTAAAATTATAAGGCAATTTTTCGTTTCAGTACCCTTTTAATGCTTGATATGGAACTCCTTCTTCAAATGAAATTTGAAAATATTTTAACCTTACATTTCACCACTCTTCTGGGTTATGTAATAGTGTTCAATTTTTTCTTAGAAAAATCAGATTTATTATTTTCAAAATTCATGCATTATAAAAAAAGGTATTATACACAAATAGTGATGAATCAAATTTGAAAAAATTGAGACAGAGATACTACATGGCTAGCTGGTGCCAATTTAGGGAGTCATAGATTGCTAATACTTTTACACACATGACCAACTCCCGAAGCTAACTAATGAATATGTAGATTGCAAAATTGAATCTTCAAGTTTCATAACTCGAGACATTGATTTTAATAGGTGTCTAGTCATACTTATCTTATATGATTGATGGTGATTCCAAGTTTTCAGCCACTTCATGGTGGCCTTCAAAGGTTAGTTGGATCAATGATTCGTTCGATGACTTTCCCCTTCCTAAATAATAAGAAACACTTATTTCTCACCTTATAATGTCACAAAATCCCAATCAAGGATTATTTTCAAGTCGAGCGTATCGCCGTCATCAGGGGGTATGTTATGATAACTTGGTGTCTCCTCTGGGACATAATTAAAAAGTCAAGCCAATAACTAGCTGTATCCTATCCAGTTCTTAGTTTTCTCTAAATTTTTGTTATTATTTAACTATAATTTCCTTTCTCCCTTTTTCTTTTCATTCATTTTTATCTATTAAGCTTGTGCTTAATTTTTTTCACCTGAAAATTGATATCAATTTTTAAATGGTAGCAGGGAGTAAAATAAAAAAGCTTGTTTCCCTAGGCACTGACATTTGTACTAGACTCTTGGCTAGGTTTTCCTTGGAGGGAGAGACAGAGAGAGTAGAACCAATTAGTTAGGTAGGAATGAGCTGTTCACCTCTGTAATGTTCACCATTCTATGAGGCTAATGTCATTTTTCGGGGTGTAAATTACATATTTCATGATTAACAATCCACAGGGGCATAGGGAAATACATCCACCCTAATTGAACCTTTTTTGCCAAGCTTGCGATGTACATAGGATCAGGGTGCTTCGACTATCCTTATTGGATGGAAGAATAGTTTGGGAACTGATTTAGAGTTAACCAACACCATATAATTAGCTTTGCGAGCCAAACCATGTCAAACTATACCAAAGTGCTGCTAGAATAACCTAGAGAATAAGACATTTAAGGAAACACTTTTTACCTTTTGCTTTCATGTACCTTTATTATGCGTTGGTGATGATGAATGCACATTATTGCCAACACTTGCATTTTTGGCCCATAAAGGATTGTATGTCTTACTAAGTCAGCGGGGCATGCTATTATCCTATTTGGTCAATGATTAACATTTTATTTCGCTAGGTGATGATGAACGAATATCTTCACCTATGTCACTAATTTTACCTAAAAGGTATCATATCACCTTATTAGGGATGAACTTGACTCGGTTAAGCCATTATGCTATCTAATTGATGGCTTAATACACCAACAGAATAAGTGGCAATAAATGAACATCATTACTTTGGTAGTTAATATGCCTTAAGAGGTTTCATATTTTCGCATTAGAGATGAGCTTAACTCGAGCAGGCTATTATGCTGCCAAGTGGATGACTTAACATTGGCCAATTGATAAATGATAATGATCGAATGTCATTATTGACCTCATCTTGAAAGACCCCATATCATCTCTTTAAGGAAAAATCTGACCTAGTTAAGCCACTGTGTTGTCCAATTAATGGCTTAGCATTGATGATCTTTAGGTAATGATGAATGGACACCATCATGTAGATCATTAATTCTATCCCGAAAAACATCTCATGATTTTGATGGAGATATTTTTGCATTGGATATGTCATTATGCTGTCCATGTCAATCCAAGCAATAATGGGAGAATGATACTTTTAGTGGCCATTTAGATCCACCCCAAAGCATCGTAATGCCTATTACCAAGGTAATTTATAAGGTATCTTTTGTTTGCTTTTAGCTTAATTATTTTTCTAATCTTTTTTTATCCTTACTAACATATCACCTTTTTTATTTTTCTACATGCATCATGTCATCACATTTATTTTAGGATTTTTGGTATGTTCTTCATAAGGTCTTGTCATAAATTATCCATGGGGTTTGATAACTGAAGCATATGCAATAGTCAAAGAACGGTCTAAAAATAAATGAAAAAATAGAGAAACTTGAAGTCAGGTTATAGGCTAGGAATTTTAGAACGAGTTAAGCTAACCCTTAAATATAATGCGCTCTGGTTTGTGAGGAATATATGGAACCATTGGGATAGTACTAAGAAAGCATTCTTTACCAAAAGATAATGACATTGCCTTTTTACTTTATGTCTAGGTTGATCACCAATTATTTCAGACTGCTATGCATTTCTAGATTCTAGCATACAGGTGCTTTACTTTTAATCAAGAGGATTTTGTCCTTACTATCGAGGAATATTCTGCTTTGGTTAACCATAGAGAGGTTTAGTTTGATAAGATCTACTCTAAGTCATCAAAACCACCAACTTTTAGGTAATGGTTAGCCAATATTCTCAGGGTCCCTGAACAATAAGTTAAAGCACATAAGGTTAAGAGGGGTAATACTAAATAAGTCTCATAAGACAGTTAAGATTAGTGATGATCAACTTACCCAACCAAGAAAGAGTCAGGGACATATTTACCATAGCAATCTATGGATTAGTATCTTTTTGAAGACTCTGGACACACAAAGGTAGCAGTGGTTGATTTGTTCTCTAAATTGGGCTATGGTATTAACCTAGTGCCTACTATTTTCACTGAGACCATTTAGTCCCTAACTCATTATAAGAAACAGGGAAATAGATTATTGATTGGGTGTGCTCCTCACTTTGTCTTTACATGACCAACTTTAGTCTTATCATTAAATTTCTTAAGAAGAACTAGATACAGGATATGACCCAAGAATAGTGGATCAAGAAATTCGAAAACATACTTAGCAATGAGATAATCTAGATACTTTCTTGGATCATTCCATGCTTATTTGTGTACTATGGGATTTATGAGTGGGTTTCTCTTTATGGCATTTAGGGACTTATGACACTTTAGTTTTATTAAAAAAAGTGTTAGCTTTAATACTAATTAGCAAATTTTCTTTTAAAGTGTAGCTTCTAACGAGAGAGTTTTCATAATAGAAAGCTAAGCTTAATTAGGAAATTGTGCTATTAAAAAATAAGGAAATTCATTTAGAGTTTAAACGATAAATCTAAGAGAGAAAATGGAAGGCATCATTAAGAAAAAGACATTGCCAACAAGTGCCTTTGGAGTATGCACGAGAAGCATAAGCATTGTTATTTGGCGAGAAATATTAAAGAGTTGGCAAATCCCTAGCTAAATGAAGAGTTGAGCTCTCAACTTTTACTAAATAGAGTCCCAAAAAAATCAAGCTTAGATTAGTTAAAAAAGGTAAGCTAAAGACAATGCACATTTACTATCTATCTAAAAAAATGCAAGCATCTAAAGGTCTGAGTGTATGCCTTGAACATGGGCAGAACTAAAATTGAAACTCTAATGTTGAAGGTCTAAAGCCTTGAGCAATCTTTTTAGAGCCAACAACATTAGATTGTTGTATTGTTAAGGTCCTCTAAAGAAAAAGACTGAAAATGGTGTGACACATGGTTTTAGATCATTAAGAGTATCTTCACTACCTTAGTGAATAGGTTTGAATAGCCCAGACTAAGATAGACGACATGGTTGAGCAAGCCAAGTCTTTAAAGTGAGATTTTATACTAATTGGAGAACATGGGCAAGAGTTGTTGAATTTTCTTGAAAATATGATTAAATAATGCAACCATGTCCATTACTTTTAAATTTAATGGGGTATAACTAAAAGTTATTTCTATTTAATAAGAGACTTATGTTGAAGCTATTGCTAGGACCTAATTGTATCCCATATATTTGCATACTAACTTAGTTTATTCAGTTGTTTATTCATTATTTCTTCTTGCATAACATGCTTACATCTTTTGTCATTACATTCATAGATGCATTATACCTATCCTATCAAACATACTCATGATATGCCATAAAAGTTTAATTCGAGGTAACTATAAAGTGTAAGGGATTTAAACATGGAATTAACTATCTAACACCAACACAACACTCATAGTTGTCAAAAAACCATAGAGAACGATCACCAAGCCCATATTGAAAGACTTGAGGTTATGCATAAAGAAGCCTAAGAATAAATGATTTGCAAAAACAAAGAGTTGTCAACCCAAAATAGCAGAATTAATAAGATTGTTATCAGCTTCCATAAAGAACAAATTGCAGACTAGTATTGTTGACATCTAGAAGGGGCTGGCTAATCCTAAAGCCAATCTTAATGGTAATACTAAAGCTACCAGCATTCAAGAAAAGGTATCTCAAGAGCAACAACCCTATAACACAAATCCCACCAATCCAACCATTTATCTATGTCAACTCGATAACGTAATCGCATCTAATTCTTAGGTATCATGGAGTAAATGCTGAATCCTCACCAGCCAACCTTCTTATTCCAAATCTTGATTAACTGATAGAATAGGAAAAAATAAATGGTCTAAACACCGTTGAAACCAATAAAAATGTGAGTAAATTTCAGTTGCTAGAGAAGCGTCTAAGGGCTATAAAAGGGAACAATAAATTTGGAGCCATCAATGCCAAATCTCTGGGTCTAGTTTCTAACCTTGTAATTCCATCTAAGTTTAAGGTACCTGATTTCAAGAAATACAATAAGACCATGATCTAACTACTCATATCTTGATGCATTGCTAAGAAATGGTTAAGTATAAAGAGAATGAAAAGCTTTTGATTCATAATTTTTAAAACTATCTGACTTGGGTAGTCACTCAATGGTACATCGATATTGATTAGGCCAAGATCCAAACATGGGTAGATTTAGCCTAAGCCTTCCTAGACCAATATAAGCATATGTCTGATTGTTCTAGATTTTTTTTATGAGCATGGAAAGATGGCTATGGAAAGCTTTAAGCAATATGCATAGTGTTAGAAAGAAGAAACTATTCAAGTCTACCTTCCCTTAATATTAAAGGAAATGGCTTAGCTTCATCAATACACTCTGTGCCCCTACTACAAGAAATTAATAGGGAATGACACAAAACATTTTATCGCTATGGTATTATTAGGCAAAACGATTGATAGTAGTATAAAGAGTAGGAAAATTTCAAGAGAAGAATCATCTTAATCTACCAAAAAACTTGCTGTTAAAATCAAAGAGAAGGAAACAAATGCAACAATCAGTGATGGCTTAGCCAAGCTCGCTCAAGGCCTATACTAGATACAAATCATGTGCTTTCCCAATATAGCCTATCCTAGCCTTAACCCACACCTATGCCCTCAACTTCATAACCGGTATAATCCACTGGATATAACTTAACCTTTAATTTTTTGTTGAACCCCATCAAAACACTACCCAAAAAACTTAACACATTAACTACACTAACACCACTGCCCAAAATAACCAAAACCACAAAAAAGGTAAAGCTTTGACCCAATTCCTTCCTCCTACAAGGAACTCTATCTTTGGCTACTAGCAAGCTAGCTAGTCACCTCAGTATACATAACCTTAAAGACAGCCCCTTATCCTAAATGGTTCGATGAAGATGCCCATTGCAAATACCACGTAGGGGCTTACGATCATTCTATGGAGAATTACATCTTTTTAAAAGAAAAGTGTAGAATTTATTATATTAAGATATGATTAAGATCAAGCTAGGGTTAGGGCTAAATATTAGAGCAAATTTACTTTCATATCACACTAAACCTAGGGTTAATGCGGTTATTTATAAAAAAGCTACTTAGTTAAGAGAATTATTGAGGATGTCAAGAAACTAATGAATTTAGTTTAGGAAGCCTTTCTGAAGGCTAGAGTAGTGTCACAACATACCCTGGGGGTGGATTCTCACAGATCTATGGTCGCATACGACTTAAAATATCTTTCTGACTAGTAAATGTCTGCTTGACTGAGACTTTTCCTTTACGACGTAATGAGAATGAGAAAGTATGGATTCTCGACTCATGATATAGTGAAGGAAACAATAAGACGAATCACTTATTTTATTGGTCTCGGATGACCATCACAAAGTGGTCAACGCTTGAAGTCGCCACCGATCATTTTGGGCTAGGCATGACCGAATGCCTATTGAAACCTATGTTTTGAGTTATGAAACTCAAAACTCCCATGGCTTATGTAGTACAAAGATTCGTCATTTGGGTTTGAGAGTTGGTTACGCATGATGAGGCACAAAGCTCTTCGCGACGCCTGAAATCGATACCTTACTAGCTATGTCTTATCTCGATTTTGATTCTTTCAATCTTACTTCATCCCTATTTTGATATAACCCCCTTTTAATGCATGAATTTTATAGAAATACAAATCTAGGTTTTGATGAAAAGATTCAATCTCATACACACCCCGGAGAGATGGGGAATATAAAGATTTTCAATAAAAATAACCTCTAAATTTTACTTTGACAAATGGAATATTTCACTTTGGGCACTGGAGAGATACCTACGCAGAATATAACCTTCAGTTTTACTTGAAATGTTTTGAAAACATGTATGCAAATAATCATCACAAAGAAATCACGTTAGTATGGCAATGAATAAAGTAACATAATGTGGACCATTCAATGTAATGATAAAAGGAAGAGATGGACTATTGGAATTTATCTTGCAATTGGCATCGATTATCTGGGAATAATCAAATTGATAATTTTCAAGACGTATCTAGGTTCCTTGATTGAACGAGGTTTTCTTGACACATTTATGGAAGCCCGAAAAGGAGAAAAATTTAATTGTATTTGAGAAACAGGGTTGAAGTGTCCCCTCGAAAAGATAGGGTTGGAGTATCCCTGTGGATGACAAATAATTTTGAGAAATGAAGATTTCTAAATCTTGACAATTTTGAAAAGTGAGGTTGGAGTATCCCCGTTGATGACAAATAATTTTAATAAAAGAAGATTTTTTAATCTTAATAATTTTGAAAAATAGGGTTAGAGTATCCTCTCAAAAGGTTAGGGTTAGAGTATCCCCAAAGTGACATATCTGACACTCTTTAAAGAAGTCGAGTTAGAAAACTTAAGTTGACAAAACTTTATGATTTAGAAAACGAGTGAGCATTTTGACAACTTTTGGCAAAATAAATTATTTTGAATGAGGATGGTAAAGATGTAAAATATGTTCATGCCTTGATACGAGCCTATGGGAGGTCAAAGCTTGTTCTCGAGGCTGATTAGGGTGATATGGTGACATTCGAATGTCTC
>JBBYHL010336859.1:0-22775 GCA_038381835.1 Adansonia madagascariensis
CCCCTTTGAGTTTAGAGTTGAAGTATCTCCACTAATGAAAATTTTAATATGAAATCCTATTTTTTCATATTTTAACCTTGATCCAAGTCAAAATGGGTTGGTGTTGTGAGGGAGACTAAACAGGTGCATTTTGAGACATCCGAACGTCTCGATAAAAGGAGGTTAAAAAATTAGGTTGAAAACATAGGGCAGCATTGTGTCATCCCTATTTCCAGATTTCTTTTGGGTGTATACGAATACTTTAGAGGGTAAAAGAGGTATTATTAGAAAGGTAACTCAACATGGTTTAATATAAAAATATTCCAAAAATTCTAGAAAATCACTTTCTAGGCAGAATTAATTTTCGAAGTTAAGTTTGTCTTAGTTCTGGCAATAAGTAAAATTAAAAGGGCATGATGGATTTTGAAAAATCATTCTAAGCTTATCCGAGATTGTTAGATTGTGGATAACACCTTTCCAAAAAGGGAATTTTGTGAACTTTTTGGGAAAAATATCTAGAAATTTCAAAAAAACCATCTGATGGGCTGAAATGGCCAAATAGAATGCTGCATGTTGGTTCCAGGGGTTTTAGACAGTGAGGCTTTGAAAAATCATAACTCCCTTGTCCGAGATGATCCGAGGGCAAATAAGACACCATTAGAAAGGCAATTTGATGCCCTTTAAAAAATATTAGAAAAATTAAAGGAAATACTTTATGGCTTAAAAATAATTTTTCAAGTTCGGACTATGGTGTTGCTAGAGCAAAAATAGGGGATTATTTGATACTTTGGATTTTCAAAGATAGATTCAAGCCTAAGACGTCTGAACGTCCACGATAGAAAGTAACATGGGCTTCACAAGTTCATTCCACAATCCCAGAGTAGTTTGGGATGATGGAACAACCCATTGACCATGTCACCAAAATGAACATGAGACTCAAGATCAAGGTTTAATACTAAAAAGGATTTTTTTTTTTTTAAAAAAAATAAATGTATTTCACCATGTAATCCAGAACTGAAATGTTTATTTACCCCTAAGATTGGGAGACCATTTTGATGAAAACATTAAGCCCTTGCCACTTTTCTTCTATTAAAGGTAACATGAACTTAACTTAGGGATTTTTTTTTCCAAATTAGTTTGTAAGAAACAAGCAAGTGTCTTCATGAACAAAATATAGCATATACTAAGATAAACATGGATTAAACATGCAAACATGTAAAGATGATATTTTGACATGAAAATATGTGACACAAATGCAAAAAGATGACAAATAAGGTGCATGGAGATGATATGAACATGTTTGACCAAAGGGATGGAAGCTAGAGTTGTCAAAAAGGATATTTATTTCATGAGACTCCTTAAAACACAAGAAAATGTTTGAACATGCCTAAGACATGTCAAGGTGACCACTTAAATGTGTAATGGATATGTGAACATGGAAGAAACATGGTAAAAGATGCATGAATAGAAGATGTGTAATGATGAAAATGAAGTATGGTGAGTTTATATATCCCACAACATCAAGGTGTGAAGAAGGTCATCAAGATCTTAAAACTACCATAACCAAGGTAACAAAGGTGCATAGGAGTATTAGGAGGGTCATGGCAACATGAAGGCTCACTAAATTGATAAGGATGATCAAAACAGAAAATATATGGAACAAGGTAAAAAAATACCAACAAAAGCTTGAAGTTTCCTCTTTTTTAAAGCAATGAATTTAAACGCAGCTCCTTCCCTCTTTTTGCTATTATTTAGTAAGAGAAGGGTGAAAGAAAGGAGCTTTCTGGTAATGAGGTTGCCGATAAGGTGTTTTGAGGATGAATAAGTGTGAAAGGCTAAGTTTTTGAAGGTGTTATGGTGGTGGTTTTAGGGAGCTAGGGGAATGGAGGTTGGTTGAGGATGAAAGGCAATGGAATAGTGTTTTGGTGAGTTTTTGAAGCTAAATTAGCTGAAGGATTTATGGGGATGGATGAGGAGTTTTTTGGGATTGCTAGAGAGCTTCTTGGATAACTGAGAGCATTTTTTTAGATAGTTGGTAGTGTTCTTTTTTTTATTCAATGCTCAGCCCCTCATTTAAGAAGATAATGCAAAAGGCATTTTTTAATATTTTTTCTTTTGCACCAGGGGACATCTCCAGCTACCATGCTCAGTTGACTCTCTTTTTATTGGTTCTACCATGCTGAGCAAGGAGGCAGAAAGGTCGTGAAAGCCTGCAACTAGAGATATGCCTGTTACACCCTCTTACACCTATATATCTTATGAAAGTGACCTTTGTCATTAATTGTTTGGACTCCAAAAATTTGTTAGAATCCATTAATGAACCCATAGTTAAGGTTTATGATAGTTCCTTGGTGTAAAAAACATGTTTAAATCAAGTTTCAAAGGCTGAAAAATGGCTCGAACTAGGAAAAAATGCCTTGGTGTATCGATACAAAACATGTATCGATAGACAAGGTACTTTTTAGTCCTGAGTATCGATACAATGAGCTGTGTATCAATACTAAGAGCAAAAAATGTTTCCAGTCTCGATACTTAGAGGCTAGTATCGATACTCATGGATTTGTATCGATACTCATGCTTGTTTATCGATACTTAAAAATCATAACTTTAGCTTCTACCAAGGTCTGTATCGATACAAACATGCCAGGTATCGATACCAAACCTTAGGTATCAATACCAAACCCTCTTGTATCGATACTACATGTGAAAATTCAATTTTTTCACACTGTAAAAGCCTCGTATCAATAGTTGTGCCCTAATATAACTTGTACATACCTGTGGCTTCCTGATTTACCTTAACTTGGTCACAAACAATGGAAAATTGATTAGTGTATTTATTTGAATAACCTTGGTGACACCATGAAAAGTGGCCTTTGATGCCTCATTTTTACATTTTCTTTAATACCGCCAATAGGCATTTTAGACCTTCCCAAAAAAATTTTTTCGCTTGGTGCCGTGTTGTCTAATAGTGCCTAGTGACATGGCGCCCGACAGTCATCCTCCAACTTTTATTACCATTTTTTGGTTTTTGTTATCTTTTACTTACTCCTAGGATGCCATAAACTGGTCCGGACAAAATGCGGTGTCTATAGATATAACTGTGGAATTTTAAATTTTAATGATATAAAGGCCTTAAATCGATACAAAAGGCTATTTATCAATAAATATATGCAAAATATGAAATTTATGCACTTTTGACTCTCTAAATCTCTTACCTAAGTTGGAATGATGGATGTCATGACGTGCCCTTACTTGACACACAACACCTAAATTGCTTAAATGGTAATGCAGGCAACTTAAAAAGAATCACCTTTAGGTTATCCCTTGATCAAGATTTGGATTAGGTGTGATAAGATCATAGTAAAGGGAAAGATAGTTGGATGAATCACTAGTCTAATAGTCTTGGATGGCCACCATGAAGTAGCTAGAGACTTAGAGTTACCATCGATCATTTAGGCTTGGCATGACTAAATGCCTACTGAAAATGATATTCCGAGTTATGAAACTTTAAACATTGATTTCAAGGCTATAAGGTAAAAGATTCATCAGTTGGATTCGACAGTTGGTTACGCATTGGGAAGGATTAACACCCTATGATGCCCAAAATTAGTACCTGCTAGCTATGTCTTACATTGGTTTCAATTTTTTAAGTTTTGACTTGTCATTATTTTGATATAATCCCCTTTTAATGCATGAATTTTGTATAAATTGTAAATTTAGATTTTAAGAAAAACTTTAAATCGCCTATGTGCATCGAAATATAGGGAATATAGGGATTTTTGATTAATATGATCTTCGGATTTAATTTGAGAATCGAATATTCCTTGTCAAGCATTGGAGGGATACCAACACGAAATATTACCTTATAATTTTTGAAAATAATGTGAAAATATGAATACAAAATGGATAACATAAAAAGAAATGTGTTGGTAAGACGAATAATAAATATTGCATAAAATAAATACACAAAAGCATAAGAATGAGGGACGGTTGAAATATATCTCATAATTGTTTTTGATTATTTAGGAAGAACTAAGATGATAATTTTGTCACACATTTGGACTCGGTAGTTGCTTGAGATATGAAAAAGAAAGATTTGATTAAAAGGCTCAGTAAAATCTAAGAAAAAGAATTCGGATCTTTTGAGTGAAAAGGGAGGTTAAAGTAACCCCTCAAAATATGGGTTAAAGTAACCCCAATGGTAAAAATTTTAGTAATTTTTTTAAAATTTGAATAAAGTTTATAAAACTGGGGTTAGAGTATCACCAACGATTTTTTTGAAGAAAGGGAATATTCTTTATGAAAATAGGTATTTTAAAATTAAAATCGGTAATTTGAATAAAAGATAAAATTAAATTTATATTTCACTTTAATCCAAGCTTTGTGGAACCCTTTTTGTGACACTTAACTCTATGGGGAATTAATCAGATGTATTTTGAGACATTTGAACATCTCAAAAAAATAGTTTGGGAAATTGGTTTACTTTTTAAATCTAAAAAACAATGGATAGCATCGCGCTATCACTCTTCCTGAATTTATTTTAAGTTTATCTGAAGGTTTTAAAAGGTAAATGTACTATAGAAAAGGTAACTTGATACGAATTAATATAAAAATATTCCAAAAATCCTAAAAAATCACTTTCTACATGGAGTTAATTTTTTAAATTAGGTTTGTTTCAGCACTGATAGCATGTGTAAGGGAAAAGGTGTAATGAAATTTGAAAATTTAGTATGGGCTTGTTCGAAATCATTAAATCACAAACAAAACCTTTACAAAAATGAAATTTCAAGAAATTTTATGGAAAAGTATTTTAAAAATCCTAAAAAAAATCTAGTGGGCGAAGTGGCCCAAACGGAATGTAAGTCATTAATTCTAGCAGATAAAAAAGGTTTGAAAAGTCAAAATTCTCTCATTCAGAATGATTCAAGGGAAAACGAGACACTATCGAAAAGGTAATTCAATGAGATTTAAGAATAAAATATCAAGAAATTCCAAAATAAAAGTTTCAGGGCTTCAAAATTATTTTTCCAGTTGTAACTATAGTGCTGTCAGGGCAAAATAAGAGAGTTTTTTTGGTTTTCGAGTTTTCTAGGATTAGGCTCGAGTTGTAGACATCCAAATGTCCATAACAAAGAGGGTCAATGACAATGGCTTCACAAGCTCATTTTTATAATACCAAAGTAATTTGGGACAATGGAACAACCCATTAACTAAAGTCACTAATAAGGGTGTTAGACTCAAAATCAAGGCATAAACACTTTAAAACAAACAAAAAGGCTATTTTATTTTGAAAATCAATATTTTTAACCTCATTTAACTAGGAATCCAAACATGAAAAGCTTGATTTATCCCCAAGATTGGAGGACTAATTTAGTGAAAACATTAAATCCATGATAATCTTCATTTATTGAAGGTAACATTAACTTAACTTAGGTTTTTTTTAGAAATTAGAATTTTGTAACAAACAAGCAAAAAAGAAAGGCATCAAGAAGGCATTTTTAATCATGGAAAACATGCAAACAAGGCATCTATGACATGCATATGCTTGAGCAACAACAAAACAACATTTTTGTCACACAAAACATACTAAAAATGCAAGAAACATGAAAAAATCCATTGACATTTGAGAGGATGCTTATGACGCATAAAAATGTTATGAACATGTAAAAAAATGTCTCTATGGCATGAAGCAAGTGATAACAAGTTTTTATAGTACCAAAAACATGATTTTTATGTCATCAAGTTCACATAAACATTATCAAGCTCAATAGAACATCATAATATCTTGATATAACAATTTATCAAGTATTATGCATGAATGATGGTGGATAATGCCAAGAATCAATGGAACAATGGCTGTGTTAAAATGGGCTAAGAAAATGTGATTTTTGAACCACTCAAGCAATATCAAGGCACCAAAAACCCAAAATATCATCAAAACAAGCTCAAAGATGCATACTTTCTTCTGAAGGTTATGGTTTCATAAGGATTGGTTAGCTTTGATGGCACGAAAGGTGTGTATATGCAAAGAAATGAAGAGAAAAGTGTAGAAAATATACTAATAGAGCTTGCAAAACCCTTTTTTCGTTATTCACTCAATGTTGTAATTTTTAAACTCTTATAGTTTTTTTGTGCTTCTGGTTTTTTGCTCACTTTTCTTTCTTTTTCTTACTATGCATAAGCTATAAGAAAGGAAAATATGAGCTTTAAGGTGACACTATGGATGGGAGGAGATTGTTGTGAAAGAAAATAGGAAATGAATGAATTGGAGAGGTTTTGGAAGGCTATTGGAAGATTTACGAAAGTGAAGGATTATTTTTGAGAATGTGGTCTATGAGTTTTTTTCTTGAAAGTGTGTGAATGAAGAGAAGTCTTTTGGCTGAGCCAAAGTTGGCTCTTTTATATGAAAATGATCAGCTAATGTTTTTTTAAGCCAAAATAATGGTATTTTTTAGTTTTCTCCATGAACCACACAATAGCCCTTGGTACTATGCTCAGCCATATAAAATTTCATTAGCTACAACAAGCAAGGTGGTGGAGTAGAGAGGCTGAAACAGCCTACAGTTAGAGAAAAGCTAAGCATGCCTCTAAACAATCTATGCATTTCAAGAAAATGTCTTATTTTCTAGTTATTTTGGACCTAAAATATTCATTTGTTCCAATCGTAAGTCTAATGTTGAGGTTTGTATGAGTTTTGATGACTTTTGGTGCCAAAAACATGTCCAAATTGGATTTTTAGATCAATGGTGCTAATGATGAAAAATGGCACAAACTAGGCAAAAATGCCTTAGCGTATTGATACAAAGAACTTTGCACTAATACAAAGAGAAAATTTGGGCTTTTAGTATTGATACAAAATGACCTGTATCGATACCAAGAGCAAAAATTATTTCTTAGTCTTAAGACTGGAAGGCCTATATTGATACCACACTAATTATATCGATACTTCCATTAATGTATTGATACATTTTGGCCAAAAATCATGATTTTAGTTGTAACATAAACCTGTATCAATAAAAACACCCTTTGTATTGATACCTCACCATAGGTTTTGATACACAACCTTTTTGTATCCATACAACATGTCAAATTTGCATTTTTGGTGATGTAGAAGCCTTGTATCAATACCTATGGGCCATGTATCAATACCTATATGCATAAATGTGACTTTTACATACTTTGGGCTATCTGAACCTCTAACCATGGCTAAGAGTGATAGGGAACTGATCTATGTTATTTTATAGTGACTTTTGATGCATTGAATATTTGCCTAAATAAAATAGGGTGTCTATAACTGCCCTTTTTAATCATTACTGAGTATCAAGAACAAGTTAAGGACAAATAGACAAAATTTTATCAGGGGTGGGATGACGCCTCTTAAGTGCCTCTAAAAATAAGATTTAATTATTGTTTCACCGTGATGGGTATGATCTATTGGCTATGATTCTAATAAAAGTCTAAATGAGTATTTGTAGGGTTTATACTTCTTACTGGGCTTTTAAATTTTTTAAGGTTTGACCCTCTTAGATAGGCGCTAGCTGATATGGACTGACTTGGCAAGTGGCAAGCTTTTTGTGAACAAACTCGATTGGTGCCCAGCTCTTTATAGATGGACTCAATTTATGCCTAGCTTTTTATGGACAGAATCAACAAATGCCTAGCCCTTTGTGGACAAACTCAACTAATGCCTAGCTCTTTGAGAGTAGACTCAACTGATGCCTAGCTCTTTGTAGACAGAATCGACATTGGCTAACCTCACTAGGCAAAATAACTACGTTAGGCTTTGACTCTCGGTATAGGCCAATTTCAGTGGGCTTACCATATGGCCAGCTAATATTGGGCTTGACTCTTGATATAGGCCAACTTCACTGGGCTTACCACATGCCAGCTACATTGGGCGTTAAAAATAAGTGTCCAACTTTTTGTGGAATGACTCATTACATAGGCATAATAATTTTAAAAGTCCTCATGAAAGACGCTGTGAGCATCCTTGAGAGAGGGTTGACGCTATCTTGATTAAAACATCCTCAAGAGAAGCTTTTAGGGATATCCTCGAGAGAAGCTTCTAAAGATAGAACATCCTCGAGAGAGGCTTTGGAGGTTTTTGATGAAATGTCTTTAAAAGAGGCTTTAAAATTTTTTTTACTGAAACATCCTTAAAAAAGGCTTTGGAGGTTTTTGATGAAATATTAGAAGTTTATAAAATATTTTCAAGAGAGGTTTTGATAGTTTTTAATGAAACATCCTCAAAAGAGGCTCAAGCTTTTGAAATATCCTTAAGAGAGGCTGTAAAAGTTTTTCTTAAATATCCTCAAGAGAGGTTTTAGAGGAAATGTCCTTAGGAGAAGCTTTGAAAGCTTTTGAAATATCCTCAAAAGTGGCTTTGAATTTTTTTTTGAAATGTCCTTAAGGGAGGCTTTGATGATTTTTGGAATATCCTCAAGAGAGGCTTTGCAAGCGTTGATAAAATGTCTTCAAAAAAGGTTTCAAAGGTTTTTTTTTAATAAAAATCCTAGAAAGATACTTTGAAGGTTTTTGGAATATCTTCAAGAAAAGTTCTAGAAGTTCTGATGAAATGTCCTCAAAAAAGGCTTTGGAAGTTTATGAAATATCCTTTAGAGAGGCTTTGAAAGTTTTTAATGAAATATCCTCAAGAGAGGCTTTAAGGGTGTTTAAAATATTCTCAAGAGAGATTTAAAATTTTTTAATGAAACATCCTTAAAAGAGGCTTTCAAAGTTTTTGATAAAATTTCTTTAAGAGAGGGAATATAATGTATGCCATTGAGTCATGTCAAGGTACAACTACCATCATATGCGTTGTTGTGAGTAAGTTGACAATGATACTTATAGTTGTTATCATGATGCCTATGTACATGGAATGATGTATCAGTATTTAGGGTGATGTGGTAATTGTTCGTGAATGTAAAAATGGAAATGCACATGAGTGCGAATGCATGTTGATAGGACTACACGTGAGTGGGAGTAGATATGAATGGGAATGCATATGAATATTGATGCTCATGTTTGCAGGTAGACAGGCATGCACGTGGGTGCAAGTAGGTATGAATGGGGATGCACATGGGAATGCCTGTGAGTAAGGATGCACATGAGTGCTAATACAAATGCACATAAGTGCTGATGTGAATGCCCTGATTGCTAATGCTCATGAGTGTGAATGGATATGAAGAAGAATGTGCATAGATGCAAATGAATGCTTATGAGTAAGTATACATGTGAGTTTAAAAGTAAGTGAACATACTTATACATGAGTGTGTTTGAGCATGAGTACAGTTGTCCATGAGTATGAATGGTTATAAAGGAGAATGCATATAAGTGCAAATGAATAAATGTGAATGCACGTGAGTGCAAAATGCAATGAATAAAAGTGCAGATAGTGGGATTATAGATGAGGGAGAATATATGTGAGTGCCCAAGCTCATGAGCATGGATGCTCATAAACGCGAAGGTCCATGAGCATGAATGCACGGGGATACAAGTGAATGCATGTTATATGGGTCTTATGATTGTAAACACCCAAACTAGCCATTATACAAATGCATTGAAAGTAATGAAAATGCTAAAGTCGATGATGATGCAACTACACTTGAAGTGAAGTGTATGTTGATGAGTGCTACTCAAATGCCTATGCAAATGTTGCAAATTTTCATGAATGATGACATGTATGCTATGGAAATGTCGCAACATGGCCCAGATATGAATCCTGACTAGCGTGACTTAAAATGGGTTGGTGTAACCATTGTTCCTACATATATCTATATATCATTATTCTTTTATTTTTAAGGCCCCGTATTATTATCTTTCTTATTATTATTTTTTATTTTTTATGTTTGGGGACTGAGTTGTTGAGATGAACAATTCACTTGACTTAACTCTAAATATTCATTACAAAATGAACATTTATCTAGAGTCGCCATCAATCATATTTTGGCCAGGTGAGATTGGTCACTTGTCGAAGTTCGTATTTTGAGGGTTGAGAAACCCATAAAAACAAACTCGAATTTAGCTCTCATACTAGTGATTGTATGAAATGGTCTAGAAGTCTATTACATATGTTGTGAGAAATTTCAAATATTATTTTAAAATCAAAGACATTACCTTGATTTTAAAATTCCAATTTTATCAATAATATTAATAAAAATTTGTCCTAACACTTAATTTTGACTACATATATGAAACCTCTATGGACTCTAAATTAGCTGAAATAACCAACATGTTTCTTAAAGTACACCTTTGACTTAAAAGCATCCCAATGGCCCTAAAGGACTCGATTCTAAAATAAATTAATGAAATGTCCCAAAGGAATACCATCGACATAGAAGTATATTGGCACCCTAGAAGATTCTAAAACTATATAAACAAATAACCTATTCCTATCATACACCTTTGACGTAGAAGTATACCGATGATCACATAGGACTTGGTCTAACATAACTTACTAAAATGTCCCTAAGGTCTACATTTGATGTAGACATATCCCGTTAAGCCTAAAGGACTCCATAACTCTATAAAAAGATGAACGTATCCCTATTATGTACCTGCAACATATATGTATCTAGATGATCATAGAGGACTCGATTCTAAGGAAAATTACCAAAATAGCTCTAGGATATACCTCAACCTTTAAGTATCTTGGTAACCTAAAGGGTTGGATGACATTATAAATAAATAAATCTATTCCAACTGTACACCTTTGACATAGAAGTATCCCGATGATCACATAGGACTTGATTCTAAAAAAATTACTAAAATACCCTTAAGGTGTACCTCCAACTTATAAGTATCCCGGTAAGCTAGGTGAGTTTGAAATAATATGAAATGACATTTATACCTTCCATGAGTGATTTACATATTAAGATCAACCTAAAATGAAAAACTTCCTGTCCCTCAACTTTTCAAAATTAAATTTCGTACCCTAATAGAAAATTAAAAGAATACGAAAAGTTTTAATCATTTCTACACCCCTCTGGAAGATCGAAGGAATGCCATAAATATTTTTAAAATATCAAAATGATCACATTAACCCTAAAATGAAAAGTTTATCTAAATAATCCCTAAAGTTTGCAAACTTTGAAATTTAGTCCCTATACAAAATAAAAACTTAATTAAACACAATTCATCACAAAAAATATATGGAAATCATACCAAAGATCACAATATCAATTCGGCCAAGTATCTATAACCTTAGAACAAAAGTTTTGCAATTTTGCTAATAGGTCTTTAAACTTTTTAAAATTACAAAATGACCTCAAAATGGTAAAAAACTGCATAAAACACATTCAAATATGTTAAAATAATCATAAAAACACTTCTAAAGATGTCTACAAGCAATCGGCCAAGCTTATATGGCCTAGAAAAAAGTTACAATTTTTTACATTTTAGTCCTCATATGTTTTATAATTACGAAATAAACTAAAAAAATCAAAACATCACAAAATCATCAAGGTCAGATTCAGCGAAACTTGGAATGAACCTTTCAAGGCCTTCAAAAAATTGAAAAAATTATTTTTGGGCCCCTAAAAGTTTTAAAAACTTTACAAAATAGTCCTAAATATCAAGAAAAATTAAGAAATAAATTAAATATAAGGAAATATATCATTTGACCAGCATTATATTTCAACCGAAAATAATATTTTTTTATCACATATTTGCAAAAATATCAATATATATACATGTCATAATTTTTACCAAGCTAAAATATGCATAAAATCAACATAAACCAACATGAAAGTTATTAAGCAAAACAACACAAAAGTATATATAAAAAAAATATTCTTCCTCCTAGCTAGGGGATGGCAATTGGCCAAGGGCCAGAGAAAAAGCCCTTGGCCGAAATCATCCTAGAAAATTCCAAGATTTTTCTTTCTATTTTTATTTAATATTTATTTTATTTGCCTTGATTTTTTACATCTTGATTTGATTTATATTAATTACTTTCATCATTTTATGAATTGCATCATGCATGACATCACCAAAATCTAGAGATATGAGAGGAAAAAATTTAATTTGAATATAAACAAATTATAGGTACTAATTTGTAACAAATTAAAAATTATGGGTTCAAAGAACAAAATTCCATATAATAAATTTAATTGAAAATTTAATCAAAATAAGGTTATTGTGCATATTAAAAAAATTAGGCTCATTAAGCCTTTTGAAAAATTAATGGGCTTATTGTGCCTATTAGAAAAATTTACAGGTTCTAAAGCCCATGAAACGAAAAATATTTTTGACCCATTAAAAATAAAATTAATAAAATTTCTATATAAAAATTCAAAAATAAATTTTTAAGAAATTTTATGTGCTAGAGAAAGGCGATAAAAAATTTTAAACTCGTAAAATTTTACAAGTAAAAACCCTTTCAGAAGAAAATTCAGAACTAATAAAATAAATTAAATTTAAAAAACTATTTAATATGAATTTAATGAAAATATTTGAAGAATTTTAAAATTTATAAACTTAGAAAAATCTCTCCAAAAACATTTACAGAATAAAAAACTTTGTATCTTGAAAACTAAAAAATTTTAAAAATGTGTTAAAATTTTATAAAAATGGATTTTACCCAACACATTAATCGAAATATTAATTTATAAAAATAGTAAATATGAAAACTAAAAATCCAAAACAATTTTTATCGAAAAATTTCACAAGTATATTACTCGCGATATTGTGAAAAATTCAAATTTAAGTCCCAAAATTGATAACTTGATACCTCATGATAAAAATATGTTAATAAAAATTCTTCCTTGAATATTTATGATTTTTCAAAGTGAGTATTAACATAAAGACTACATGGGTATCGATAAAGAAATACGATGGTCAACTTTCCAAATTTTATGAAAAAATTCTCAAAAAATTTCTAAAAATGGAAAATTTAAATCTAATAATATCTGCAAAAATAAATTTCAAAATTCCACAAGTATTAAATTTAAAATCTAATTTTTTCCTTGATATTCAATTTTTTATCCGAGATCAACCCTCAAAATGACTTTTTTTTGTCATGTGCACCTGCGGCCATTTAAGCACCACTAAATGGGCCTTGAAAATGTCTAATTCACCTAAAAAAGTCAACCCTTATTGGGCGGCTGCTAAGTTATCAATCTTAGCTATTGCTGAGATTAGGGAAGGGACCCGAACAAAATTAGGTGTCTACAACTACCCTTTTTTAGCTATTGCTGAGAATTAGGAATAGGGCAAAGACCAAATAGAGACAATTTTGTTCGAGCCATACATGCCTTATCTAAAAAGTTTTTTTGCTTTACGTATATATACATACATCAACTGGATTGAAGAAAACGTAAGAAAACTCCATTGTTTCTTCTACTTAATCGAATGAAGTTACCTTAAATCTTATATCACTTACCTTACAAACAAGATCCCATAAAGAGGACAACTTACTAAATTGGCTCCTCACCAATTGAAAATGACCAATAACAAACTTCACTGATCTTTCTGCTTAATCGTATGAAGTTAACTTAAATCATACTTCATTTAGCTTATAAAAAGATCGTATAAGGAGGACATCCTTTAAAGCCTTCTTCACCTACATAATATGAAGAGGCCATAGATTTCTTGAAAGCCTTTTTCACCTCGCTGACATAGGATCATGTGAAAAGGCCATGAAAACTATTTGGAATGCTTTAAATATCACCATCAAAGACTTGAAAGCTTTTTTAGTGCTTCAAATATCACCATTGAAGCTTTAAAAATCCTTTTCAATGTTTCAAATATCACCATCGATTCTTCTTCAAAGCCTTCTTCACCTACCTGATAATAGGATTGCGTGAATAGGTAATTGATTTCCTTAAAGCCTTCTTCATCTACCTGATAATATGATCACATGAGGAGGTAATAGAAATCTATCAAAGCTTTGAAAATTCTTTTAAATGCTTCATATCATCATCGATGACTCAAAAGCTTCTTTTTTTTTTTAATGGAAACTTTTGGATGCTTCAAATATCATTATTGAAGCTTTGAAAAATTTTTCTGAATGAGAAATTTTGAATGCTTTGAATATCACCTTTCGAAGCTTTGGAAGCATTTTTCTAAATGAGAACTTCTAAATGCTTCGAATACCATCAATAAAGCTTTAAAAACATTTTTCTAAATGAAAACTTCTTAATGCTTTGAATATCACCATCAAAGCTGTGAAAATTCATTTTTTGAATGAAAACTTTTAAATGCTTCGAATATCACCATTGAAGCTTTGAAAAACATTTTTCTGAATGAGAACTTCTGAATGCTTCGAATATCATTATCAAATCTTTGAAAATAGTTTTCTGAATGAAAATTTATGAATGCGTCAAATATCACTATCAAAGCTTTGAAAATTCTTTTGAATGAAAACTTCTAAATGCTTCTAATATCACCATCAAAGTTTTAAAAATTCTTTTGCTAAATGAAAACTTTTGAATGCTTCGAATATCACTATCAAAGCTTTGAAAACATTCTTTTTGAATGAAAACTTCTGAATGCTTCGAATATCACCATAAAAGCTTTAAGACTTCTTCACCTACTTGACAATTGGATCATGTGAAATGGTGATAGATGTCTTCAAAGCCTTTTTCACTTACCTAACATAGGATCGCATGAAGAGGAGATAGAAATCTATCGAAGTTTTGAAAACATTTTTCTAGATGAAAAATTCTAAATGATTCAAATATCACCATTGAAGTTTTTTCAAAGCCTTCTTCATCTGCCTAATAGAAGGATCATGTGAAGAGGTGATAGATTTCTTCAAAGCCTTGTTCACCGGCCAGACAATAGGATTGCATAAAGAGGTGATAGAAATCTATTGAAACTTTGAAAATTCTTTTAAATGCTTTGAATATCCTATCAAAGCTTTGAAATTTTTTTTGAATACTTCGAATATCACTATTGAAGCTTTAGAGAAAATGCATAATTATTCTATAATAATGTAATTACAATTACTTAAGTACGTAATGATTCCAAAGATAATAACATTGTTCGCAAAAATCAAATGAGGAAAATCTGCAAATTGCTATTGCTGAGAATGATGCAAATGCTTGTGGAAAAATGCAAATGCAAGTATCAGTGAAAAGATAGATGCATGAGAATTAATGCAAATACCAATACAACCGAAATGGTATAGATGATCATAAAATGATATGAATATGAAATATCAGATGAAGTATGTATTATGGGTTTATGGAAATTGAAACTATTATTCTCTCATGCCTCAAGAAAGATCATTTTTTTGTCAATCTATTTACAACATCTTGCCTTAATGATTTCACTTTTTGTCATTTTTCTTTCTCATGGGCTAGGTATTGTCCCAGTTTGAGCCTTTTAACCTAAAAGATCCCTAACTATTTTTAACATTTTTTTCAAAAATCTTTTATCAAAAAAATGTATTTTGTTTTAAACCTAAGGTTAAAAGAATGTGATGTTTAAATCTTTTGAATACTAATGATTTTTTTGTGGAAAAATTTCTTAAATGGTAATCTATCTTTCTCAAAATGGGTTGAAGAGCTTAAAAAATTTGGGTTGGCCCAAAAATTTTAGAGTGAATAGGATATATTCCCCATTTTCTTAGGCACAAATGGATCAAATCGTATGAAGTATGAATTTATTTGAAAATCAAACAAATTTGATATTCCTTTAAGTCTCCTAACTACTAGCATTTCGATGGGTACCAAGACTGGCTGTGAAAGATTTAGGAACAAAAAGTGCAAATTAGAAAGAAAATGGATTTAATTTTCATAGTAATTTCTTTAACTAAGAGATGGCCACTTAAGGTAATTAGGGAATTTTTTAGATGCTCCTAAATTTCTTCAAATATGGTTTTTCCCTTACAAAATTTTTGTAATTCACAAAGGTGATATCAATGATTTTTCCTTGTTTCGCTCTAGACTACCTATATTTAGGTTTTCATCTCTAAAGTGCCATTATTTTCATTTCTTTCTTTTTTCTTTCTTTTTTTTCTTTTTTTTTTCAATTAATTGCCCCATCATATTCTTGAGGATTTAATAATCATATAAAAAGATGAACTTTCAAACAGTTTTGAAGGAATGACTCGATAACTCAAAGAGCTATGCTTGATCAAAATAGACTTTGTAGGTATGTAATGTAAGCCATGGTTCAGGGCTTAGAAAGAAAAAGATAAATAGGCCCAAATCAAGTGTTTAAGGGTAATCGAATCAAAAATCATTTCTCTTCAGAAGGAATTAAATCCAATATGATTTTTTTAAGATGACCAAATCTTAATTTCTTTATCTTTTTCTAGTTTTTATTTTTCTTTGCTTTTTTTCATCGTATTTTCCTTCATTCTTCATTTTAAAAGAACTTGAAATTTGAACTTTCTTCGAACTTGAGAATTTTCATTTTGACAACTAACTTTTTTTCTTGTAACTTTAGAACAAAATTTGCCCCTTCTGATCTTAAAGCTTTGCTTCACTTACCCCTCAGTGTAAAGGATGATCTTTGATTAGGGTTTAATGAAAGAATAAATTATTAGCTTAAAAGGGATGCAAAGGGAATAATTATTATTTTTATGAAAGGATAGAGAAAGGTGGACATTTGTCATTTCAAGCAAAACCATTTAAATAATTTTCTCTTTTTAAAATCATTTTGAGTACATTAACAATATGATGTCACACTTAATTTTTTAATTTTTTTTCTCATTCCTTTTTTTAAATTCATGTACATGTTCCCGTTTAGTATATCACCAACAGGAAATCAATTGATTCAAGGATTCACATATGCAAGGAAAATTTCGTGTCTGACACTTCAAAGTCTACAACAATAGGCATTGGGCTATATTTAAAGTGATTGGAAAGAAGCAAGCTAAAAAATGTTTTATTAGAAATATGGGAGCAATTTTATTTCATTATCCAGCCCCAAAACATTGGTAATGAGTAACTTCCAAGGAATAGGCACAAAATTTCTTTTTTAAAAAAATAAAAAAATAGGGGATTTTAGGTCCTATCTTGGTACACATCTAATTGCCTTTATTAGTTTCCTCTATAAGGACATCTTATTTGTTTGATCTTAAAAAAAACTCATAAATTCTTGAAAACTTTATTCTATAACTCTTTAGCTAGGGAATCATGGTTTGGGAATTCAAAGTATTAGTTTTTTTATAAGTATTAGTTTATCTATAAATGAATGAATGAAATGGTATAAGCTCATTTTTAACATCGATCATTAGAAATCTTAAGATTTTTCATCATCATACTTTTGAAAATATTTGCTTTTTTGAAACATTCTTCATCATAGTTTTGAAAATGTTTGCTTTTTTTTGCAACATTCTTATCTCTTGAAAACATTTAACATGGATGCTTTACAAGATAATGTTAACTCAGAGCTAAGGGCTTTTCAAAATAAAGGTTAAACTAATCATTATGGCATGCATCTGTTTCTTTTTAAACTCAGCTATTCTCAATGCTTACCTTTTATTAATATACCCTTCAATGATTTCCAGCTTTCCCATCTTCAAAGCTTAACTTCCCAACCTTGATGAGATCTCAAACTTTGTACTTAAGAGTGGGGCAATTTTTTACAAAATGACCTAGATTATCATATTGATAATGACAACATTGGTTGACATCATACCACTTAGGATATAGGGGTTTTAGAGGCTTAATTTGGGCAAATGTCAAGAGGTGATTCTTAATATGCTCAAGTAAAAGCTCAAAATAAGACATGGGGATCTGCTTAACTCAATTTAGATTTTTCTTCTTACATTTACTCTGACTATTCTCCTAAGCATTTGGCTTATGCATAGATGCGAAAGTCGGTGAACTATTCACATTGGCTGGGAAGGATCGTAGGATGCAGTCTATGTAATGTTCATGATAGGATAATGAGGCTCATGAAGATGACACTAATATTGACAAGATCCATTGGTCGTTGATTAATCTGAAAGACATCTTGGATTTCTTCTTTCTTTTCATAGGTTTTTCTCTTTTTCACCACGGGCACATTATTAACTTGTATTTTTTTTCATTTTTAATGGAATTCTTAATCATTTCACTAGAGGATACAATATCAGTAAAATTCCTTATGGCACTTCCCAGTAGCTTATTAAAGAATGGATTTGGTAAGGTATTCAGAAATAGAGATAATATCTATTTTTCCAACAAAGATGGTTGTTCTTGGGCTGCTACATCTCCCCATCTATGGGCATTTTGTTTGAAAGCATCTATTGATTTTTTTCTCCATATTCTGAAGTAATAATTAGTCAGGTGCTTAATTTGACATATGCTTGTACTGCTAAAGAAAAGCATTAGCCAAGTCCTTTTAACATTGTACTTGACTTGTATTTAAATCATTATACCATTTTAGCACTGATCTTGACAAGCTTTTTTGAAATAGTGAATGAGAAGCTTGTCTTTGTGTGTATGCCTAGTCATTTTTCTTATATGAATTTTGATGTGGGCATGCGAAGAAGTGGTCTACTGAACTTTTCAAAGTTTTGCATCTTAAGCTTGGGAAGGAGAATTAGATCTGGTACCAAGCTTAACCCATCTACATTGACACTACCAAAATCTTTAACTTCTTCTACTACTTTGAGCCTCTTTTCAAGGAACTGGTATTTTTCTTTATTGTTCTTGAGTTCAAACCTTTTTTGAGTCTTGAGCTTAAGACTTTATTACTCTATGAGCTCTTCAGTTTTTACACCCATTGAATTGTTCAAATTAGGATATGATTTTACAGCTATTGCTTTCTATTGAGCATTAAGGTCAGTAGGATTATGTATTATAGGACTAGCTCCTATAGGTTAAGTTTGTTGAGGATATTGCCCCTCTACCTTGGATAAGCTGACAATAGTACTAGGAAGATTCTTTTGGTTTCTTGGATTCTCATTTTTAGACTCTTTCTCCCTAGCCATCATTTCCTCCATTAGCTTAGAGATTCGTGCATGCATCTTCTCTTGTCATTTCATTATAGTCTCTAGGGCTTCTCGATCATCTTCCTCAATCCTATGTAAGCATTCTAAGAATTCATTTGCCATGGCTAATGATGTTTGATTATCCTGATGCTCTTGGTTTAAAAGAAATAAATTGTTTAGAAAGATGATATATCTAAATGAACCTTCATTTTACCCCTTTACTATTACGAAATGCATACCATGAACGCATTTATGAATTCACATATACGAATGGGTGCAAGGATGAAATTAATGTAATATAAAATAAAAGTGCATAAACAAATTTGTACAAAGGGCGATCATAAAAAATACTATCCCAAAATAAAATAATGGTATTATGGTGCCCTTAAGGAAAATGATTAATGTTATTGCAAAAGACACAATATTCACTCATCATTCCTTGTGTATTTATTATGGTACAATAATATACAGAAAAGAGCCATAATAATAATAAAAAATGAGAAATAAATTAGCTCAAATAAATAAAAAAAATTAATATGAAGATAAGTAAAAGATGCTCCAAGTAAATTTATTAGGGCATTATGACACCTATCGGGGCAAATGAAAAGGTCTTGTTACTGGCAATGACATTCGAACATCATCATCTAACATACACATCTACACCACATAGTTAAAGCCGCAAATATGACTTGCAAGTCAAAAGAAGTAATCATATTACTAGTGATGATGTTCGTTCATCATCACTTGACATCTAAATTAAAAGAAGGACAATACCTTCTAAGGTGCAACAAAAGTCTTCCCATAAATGATGTTCAATTATCATCACATAATTTACATGTTCAGAATGTAAAATATAAAGAAAAGGGTAAGAAGTGTTCCCCTAAGCGTACCTAATCTGATACCATTTAAAACTGGGTATGGCTCTAACTAGGTGGGGCCCTTATGGTTCATTACATGAAGTTTGGGTTAAACATCTAAATAGGTTCTAGAATTGCTCCCCAAGTCCAGAAAGAATTGATAAGGTACCCTAATGCTTACCCATCGTAGGTTTATGTTGGAAAGGGTTCAATTCGAGTGAGCGTATCTTTCATGCCCGTAACAAGGCTAACATTTTAGGCAGGTATAAGAATTTACACATGGTAGGCTTTTCATTGGCCTAGACAAAGGCTAACACCTTAGAAGTAGAGTTACTTCTCCTTCTCCTAAAATATTAGGTACTTATACCCCCCTCCATATACCTAGAGGAGAATCTAATGCATATAAATGTGCACAGTGTGTGTGGGAGAATAGTTTACCTTTTATGACTTGACAATTTCAAAAATAATAAAAATCCTTATCTTAAATTCCCCTAAAATGATGCTGCAAAAAAAAAGTTAGTGAAAAAAATCAGAATTTTCATAAAATAAAAGTTTTTGCATTTAAAATATCCAGAATTATACTTAAATATTGATTAAAATCAAATCAATCAAAATATAGTTAATACATAATTAATCTTAGGCCTGACTCTCTAACCTATCCCCAACAGAGTCGCCAAGCTATCACAACATGGCTCGGATATGAATCCTAACTAGGTCAACTTAAAATGGCAAGTGTACCCATTGTTGTTATATATATACATCATTATTTTTTTTATTTTTAGGGCCCATGTTATATCTTCCTTATTATTACTTTTTATTTTTTGTGTTTGGGGACTAAGTTGTCGAGATGAATTACTCACTCAACTTAACTCTAAATAATCGTTAGAAAACAATCATTTATCTAGAGTTACCACCAATCTTATTTTGGCCAAGTAAGATTGGTCACTTACCCAAGTTTGCATTTTGAGGGTTAAGAAACCCATAAAAATAAACTTCGAAGTCTATGCTTATACCAAAGATTGTACAAGAAGGTCTAAAAAGTCAGTTACAATCACAAATAAGGATCGACCTTCTTATGATCCCTGACAATCTATACCTTATTAATCATGTGTGTAGACACCTCATTTTGTCTGGACCAGTTTTTAGTATTTTAAGAGTTAGGTAAAAGGTGGCAAAATAAAAAAATATAGAAATAAACTGGGGGATGCTTGTCACATCGCTTGATGATAAAGTTTTTTTTGGGGAAGGTCTAAAATGCCTATGGACATCCTTAAAGAAAAATGCAAAAATGAGGCATCAAAGGTTATTTTCAGGGTGTCATTAGAGTCATTTAGGTGAGTACACAAGCCAATTTTCATCTCTTTGTGACCAAGATAAGACAACTCGAGGAACCTAAGGTATGTGCAGGTCATATGGGTGCTTGAACACTGTCATGAGGCTTTCACGTTACCAAAATTTTAAATTTCCATGTGTAGTATCGATACATGAGGGTTTGGTATCAGTACCTAAGGTGTGGTATCGATACCTAGCTTGATTGTAGCGATACAGGTCTTGGCAGTAGCTAAAGTTATGATTTTTGGCAAAATGTATCGATACAAGTCCATGGAGTATCGATACAGGGCTCTAAAGTCTTGAGACTGGAAACACTTTTTGTTCTTAGTATCAATACACACCTCCTTGTATTGATACTCAAGAAAACAATTGCCTTGTGTATCGATACAACATGCTTTGTATTAATACAGTAAGGCATTTTGCTTTGCTCAGACCATTTTTCAACCTTCAAAATCTGATTTAAACATGTTTTTAGCACCAAGAAACCATCATAAAGCATTACAAACCTTGGCTTTGGGCCAATAATTGAATTTAAACAAGTTTAAAGCCTAAGCAACCAATGTCAAAGGTCACTTTCACAAAAGATATGGTGGTAAAGAGGGTGGCAGGCATATCAGTAGTTGAGAGGATGTTGCAGCCTTTCTGATTACTTTATCAGCATGGTAGAACCAATAGCAATGGGGAGGCAGACTAAGCATGTTCTTGGGTATCTCTTTGGGCAGAGAAGAAAACCTAACAATGCCCTTGGTTTGTCTCTTAAAGCCATTGGCTAAGCATAAAGATAAAGAAAGAACCAGCTACCTCAAAAACAAAAAAAGAAAAAAGGCTCCTAGCTATAAAAAAAACTCTTCAGCAATCCCAAAAAACTCTTCACCCATCCCACAAATCCTCCAGCCATTCTCAACCCCAAAAACACTAGTTCATTGACTTCCATACTCTATTCCCATAGCTACCTCAAACTACCACTGGAAAACCTTCAAGAACCCAACTTTACACACATTTTGATCCTTAAAAAGCTTCCCCATTAACCATACCACCAAAAGGCTACTTCTTTTCATCATTTTCTTGCTAAATGATACTAAGGAGAAGGAAGAAATTAAGCCTATAGCCACTGTTCTAAGAGAAAAGGAAGTTCAAGCTTTTAGTATATACCCTCTACCTTGATTTTTATAATTTTTGTTTTATCATTAACATCATCTTAGTAAACCTTTTTTATGCTTTTATGGTCACCCTAGGACTCCTATGCATTTTTGTGGCTTTGGTTGTGGTAGTTTAGGATTTTGATGTTTTTTTTGGTGCCTACATGCTGTTGGTCAACTAGCATGCTCCTTTGCATTCTCATCACCATAATAACCTCTGTCCATGCAACCTTGCCATCTTCATCTCATGTTTAAAGAATGCATCTTAACATGTCATAGGTATGTCCATACATTTCCAGCAGCTTGATAGGTTCCATGAAATAAAAATGCCTTTTTTAGCAAAATCTTTTTTAAACATGTTCATCCTAAGTATGTCCATGCATCTATCTATCTTCTCCATGCATTCTTTTTGTCTTTTCTATGAAAAATGTCATATTTGCTTGTTCATATATGTTCTCCATGTTCTATATTATGTTTGTGGCACTTTGTTTGTGTTGAGATGCTTGTTTGAATGTTAAAAAACCCGATTTCAAAAAAATATCCCCAAGTTAAGCACATGCTATCTCCCACACATGAAGAATAACATGAGCTTAAGAT
>JBBYHL010336969.1:5203-20453 GCA_038381835.1 Adansonia madagascariensis
GAAATGGATATTTTAGAGAAAATGAAAATCTGAGTAACATAGTTTATTTGGTATATAGATATGATTGAGTTTGAGGAATTTAATTATTAAATAAATTTATTTAGCTGTGGCATTCTGGCTTATAGTTTCTTGGTGGGTTGTTGCTTGAAGAAAGATTTTTAAAGTGTTGAAGGTCCAAAAAGGGGAAAAAAGAAGTTGAATAATAAGATATTTTTTAAGAATTATAAACAACGTTGGATCGTTGCTGCTTTTTTAATTAAGAATTATGTATAATAAAAATCTGAGTTAGGAAAAGAGAAAAAAGAAAGGAAGAATGGAGTATATCTTTTGGTTTTCTTGAACTTGAACTGCCTTATTAGTTCCTAGACTCTTTTTTGAATGTTTTATTATTAACTGCTGCTAGTTAATCTTAGGACATAATTTAATGTAAGTCGAAGTGAATTGGTCGTATCTTGTGTGATTTAAAGATTTTGCCTTGTTCATAACTCGTATAAGACATGAAAAACAGGGATTATTGTCGAGTTTGCAACTACAAATACTGTTATCATGTTGCCTGCCCTAGCATTCATGAATTTAAAAATAAGAAATATAATAAGAGTTTAAATCTTTTAAGTTGTTTGCACTTTGATTAGTGCATGTTTATTGGATGAAACACCTTATATATCTCTAATTAATAGATATTTTTTGCAAATATTGAAACTCATGTTAGGCGTTGAATGGCATATAAGGGAGTTCTTTGTTTCCATGTGTAATGTGTTCTTACTGTTTTGGATTACTTTCGACCATTTCTCATAGTTTCATTGCCGAAACTTCAGCTTGATGGAGTCGTTTGTTCCGTTTGGTGGGTTCTTTTCTACACTGCCCGAGTCAAAGGGGCCTTTAAGCAGCTCGTATCAGCATGTACCCCGCTGTCATCTATGCAGTGAGAGGTGCGAACAAGAAGCAATTGTGATTTCAAAGGGAGGATCCAATATTTCGGTGGCAGATCAGTACCGATCTGCTTTGCCTTCTTGGTTGCAGATGACGGAGCTTGGTACAAATAAGGGATTAGATGTGAAGGTGTGTTTCATTAGTTTATGTTTCGGTTCTTTAGTTTTAAATACTGGCAATGGGGGTCCGGAGTTTTAATGCAATTATTGGTTTCAACTTTCAACTTTTATCATTACTCTAAAGATAGAAAATCCATCGAGTATATTATATTTCAAACCAGATTCATTCCACTGCCATGGAAGGTAGGATTCTTGCACACCCTGCAACGATTTAAAAGCTAAGTAGCCCAAAATTGAAGTTGGTTCCCTTAAAATCTAGTTTAGAAATTGTCACATATTTCGGATGAACTCTATTTCGAGAACATCTATGAGAAGCACACATTTCTGCTTTTTAATTTCTGTAGTTCACCATATCTGTAGCTTTTATTTTCGATGAAGACCTTGTGGCAATATTCATTCGAGGCAATAATTTCGATCCTTGAACCTCACTTTGCGGCCCCCATCACTTTCCCCCATATCTCAATCTGTTTATTTTGGATATTTATGAAATTTATGTGAAAACCAGTTTGACTTTTTTCAGTGCAGATCAAAGATGATGGACTGTTATTGAACGCTATGGTAGCAGGACTACAAAAGAAGTGGGACAATATATGCCAGCGCCTTCATCACACTCGTCCAATCCCCAAGTCGAACATTTTTCAAAGAAATCCTTCATTCCCAACTGTTCTGGGCTTTCATTTCATCCAAGACAAGAAGGAAAGCACTCAGGGTGATCGTAACAACTACACAAATACACTTCCTAATGAAAATAATTGCATAGATGTAAATTCATGCTTGCCTGTTAATTTTGAAAAGATGGTTAGATCACATTTGGACAATCCTTCCTCTGTGGTATCCAAGATTAAGAATGAAAGTTTTCTCTCCAAACTATGGGGAAAACCTTCCGAAGGAGGTGGTTTCAAGGCACTTGAACCTGTATCTCCTTGCAGTTTGTCCAATTCAAGTGCGGTCGATGTTAGTCAAGCATCTCCTACATCCGCAACTTCTGTGACTACAGATTTAGGGTTGGGTTTATGTTCAGTTTCTTCAAGCAGCAAATTGTTGAAGCCTACGAGTCAAAACCATACAGGGCTGGGGCGGGATTTCTCATGTTGCCTTCCTGCAAATATTAATGCTATCAATGGGAGTGTCTCTAGCTATCCAGCTCGGTACTCATCCTCTTCATCGCCCGACTTAGGTGGACAGCTTGATCCTAGCAATTTCAAGAAGCTTTTTGCAGCTGTCATCAAAAGAGTTGGCTGGCAAGATGAAGCTGCAAGTGTCATCTGCCAAACTGTAGCCAACAGCCGAGCAAGAAATGGAAAATGTCATGGAGCCAGCCGAAGAGGTGATATATGGTTTAATTTCAATGGACCTGATAGGTGTGGCAAAAAGAAAATTGCCATTGCACTTGCGGACTTGATCTACGGAAGCAGAGAGAATTTCATCTGCGTGGATCTAAGTTCCCAAGATGGGGTGATGCATACAGACTTGCACTTTAACTACCAGGAACTGAATTATGATTTAAGGTTTCGAGGGAAGACTTTTGTTGATTATGTTGCTGCGGAGTTGAGCAAAAAGCCCTTGTCTGTTGTCTTCCTTGAAAATGTGGATAAAGCTGATATTCATGTTCAGAGCAGCTTGTCCCAGGCTATCCGGACTGGCAAGTTTTCGGACTCACATGGAAGAGAAGTCAGCACCAACAATGCGATATTAGTGATTACTTCAACATTAGCAAAGGAAAATCAAGTTGTTTGTCATAAAACGCAAACATCTAACTACTCCGAGGATAAAATATTGTTAGCCAAATGCTGGCCACTGCAGATACTCATCAAGCATGACAACAACAAAATTGGCCAAGAGTTGAAGGTACCTGTTATAACAAGAAAAAGCATTCCTAAGCGGGGATTTTTGAATAAAAGAAAGCTCGTGAGTGGCTCCCATGAAACAATGGAGCAGCACGAGATCGCAGAAATGGCCAAACGGGCTAATAAGACATCATCTTGGAATCTAGATTTGAACATTCCGGCTGAAGAAAGTGAAGTGCAGGAAACCGATAATGGTACTTTTGACAATAACTCTGTTGCTGAGAACCCCACACCTTGGTTGCAACATTTCTTTGATCAACCTGTCACAAACGTTTATTTCAGGCCATTTGATTTTGATGCACTTGCAGAGAAAGTATTGAACGATATAAACCACAGTTTCCTCAAGTCTATTGGCCCCTATCGTTTGCTAGAGATCGATTCGAAAGTAATGGAGCAACTACTAGCAGCTGCATATTTATCTGAGGAGAATAGAGTGGTGACAGATTGGGTGGAAAAAGTTCTTAGCAAGGGATTTTCTGAAGTTGAGAAAAAGTACAACCTCAACGCTCACTCTGTTGTGAAACTTGTTCCAGGCAACGTCCTTCTGCCTGAGAAACCGCTCGGAGTTTGCCTTCCCCCCAGTATTATTCTGAGCTAATATCTTTTCCAAAAGCCTAATCCTGGCTGGTATTAGGTGCATAAGCATTCAGCAGCCAGGGAATTATGTTTAGCTTCTTAATCCCATAATTTTGGGCTGTATTTTCTTCCAGGTTCTAGGTTGTGTATTGTTCCATATATATATCTTTATAGTAAAGTGCTAGTCTGGTAATCATCACCACAAAAAAACACACTTGTAGTTGCTTGGTTTGACTGTCTTATGTCTGTAGATCATAATATTATAACTTTTGTCGTGGTCTGCGATGGATAGTAAGTAATGGAAGCAGACTGCAATTAGATTAATGCTGTTTATTTGTCTTAAATCTTGCGCAAATTTCTGGTGAAAATGAATAAAATTGCAGACATATTTGAAAAAGGTCATTTCACCATTCACATCTTTCCTTGTTCATGTTTGAAAAAGGTAATTAAGTTAATAAGCGTTCTTTTTGTCTGCCACTAGTTCTGGTTGCTACCGATTATCATTTAAGCTAAACTTTGATAATTTATATATTTATATTATATTCATATTTTTTGTCATGTCATAATTGTATTTAAGAGATTTTATATTTATATAAATTTTGATATATTAATAATTCATATTATAATATTTTTAGACATATTCGTACTATGTCATGTTTTTATTGATTTATACGTGTTATATTCATGTAATTATAGTTAGAATTATCAGGTCTAATTGAAACAAATAAAACAGGATATAAACCTAGCTGATAAACTCTACTGCAAATTGCCCAAAAGTTAAAAACAAAGGATTTTAATTTTTAAACATAGGTTATTATATATAATAATATCTTCATCTATTATTTTACTTAAATGGTTGTGGTATAGGTAATAAGGTATATTAATTTTTACAGAAGAAAATAAAGTTCGAGTTTATATATGCCTACTCTTGAGGAGTGATAATTACAGATTTTTAAATATAATTAATTTTAAATCGTAAAACGAATAAAATTACTTAGTGAAGATAAAAAAAAAAATCATCATGAGAAAAAATAAGCCCAAAAAAGAAGAAATCGAAAACTGGCCTAAAAACAAAATCCAAATCCCTTTGAAAACCAAAGAAGCCCATTTATTGTTTTAGGTAATGAGCAGACAAAGCCCTATTATTTTGATTTGGGCCTAAGCCGAACACGCCCTAGTCAGGCTCTATCACAATCTGCTTTGTTTTGTTTTTGATGACAGCCAAACTGACACCCCTCCCTACCCTTCTTCCTCTCGTGTCTTGTCTGTTTCCGTACACCTGAGCTACAAAAGCTTCTCTCTCTCTCTCTCTCTCTCTCTCTCTCTGGTCTTTGAAACTATCGATTTCTCCCAAAAAAATATATATATATATCTTTCTGCAAATATGATCAAACGGTCCAATTTTTAGGGAAAAAAAATTTCAATTATACATATTTATTTGAAAAAAAATGGCTTCTTCCAGTCCCCGCACTGTTGAAGAGATCTTCAAAGACTACAGCGCTAGGCGCTCCGCTCTCGTTCGCGCTCTTACTTATGGTAATTTCCCTCTTTCTGTAAACCCTAATTTCAGTCATTGAATTTGTTATTATTATTTTACTTTTTGGGTTTTGTTCATTTGTTTATGTTTTCCTGTGGTTTGGATCAGATGTAGATGATTTCTACTCGCAATGCGACCCAGGTCAGTTCGTTTTTTTTTTTTAAATTCTTTTATTTGTTTGTTTGCTGGGAAAGTTGACGGGAAAATTGAGAATTGAGATGAACATTTAGTTTGCTCGCGATGCGTTTAATTTCGATTGAGCTAAGTAGTCTCTAGGTGATTGAATCGATCCGGTTTGATTTTGAAGCTGAGTTTCTGCTTTTGCTTAGATTTTTTTTTTCCTTGAATGCAATTTTCCTTAGTTGTTTCAAGGTTTCTGCTTTCTTATGGTCCGTTGTGTTTTCATTATCTTGACTTTGTTTTTAAGGTAAATTGGAAATGAGTTGCTTTTCTTTGTAGGAAGTTGATAGAAATTGAAGAGGAAATTTTTTATCTGAACATTGTATCTTTTTGTTATAGGCCTTTGGATTGTCGTTTCTATATTTGCTGTTTGATTTAGATGCGAATTTGTTTACATGTTTCCTTTGAGACAGCTACGATTTTTATTTGAGTTCTAAGAAGAGATGGAAAATATATTCATATGCAATACATTTATCTTTCCTTTAGATACCAAATTGACCTGAGCATTAAGTCCAAGCTGTGCTTTTTATAGGGGCTGTAGAATTAATGTTTTGGTTGCGGCTTTTAGTTTTCTTTATTGAAGCATTTTAATATTGTTTCTCAGAGAAGGAGAATTTGTGTTTGTATGGACATCCAAATGAGACATGGGAGGTAGCTTTACCAGCGGAGGAAGTTCCATCAGAGCTCCCTGAGCCGGCCTTGGGTATTAATTTTGCAAGAGATGGGATGAATCGTAAAGACTGGCTTTCACTGGTTGCTGTGCATAGTGATTGTTGGTTGCTCTCTGTGGCATTCTATTTTGGTGCTCGCCTTAATCGCAACGAGAGGTACATTGTTCTTGCATATATCTTTTCTCAACTTGAACTTGAATTACAATTTTTTTTTTTATGTTTTTTTTTTTTGCACTGACATTTTGCTTATGATCTGTGCTTTTTCTCTTGCACTAAAAAATTAGTTATGGTATATGAATGTCTAGGACTTGACATAAAAGAAAAATGAGAATGGAGACTGGTGTGAGGCTGAAATTTGAAAATTTAAACCATCAGTATTCTGATATTGATGTTAATGTTGGAATACACTTTTTTTTTTTGGCTAAGTAATGTTGAAATACTTGATATAGATTGGCCAATCTTAGAAGTAATGTTCCCTTATTGAGTGGAACATATTCTATCCTGCTTATTGTTTTCTTACTTTGTTGCTGATTCTTTTTGTCTTTAAGTGGAAAAATGAATTGTGAATGTGGCACTGCTACAATGATGAAGCATATGTTGCAAACTGCAACTTTATAAAATTTCAGATTCTTGTTTATTGTATATAAATCCATGAATTTATCGTCTCTATTTGCATTCATCTGCCCTTATAGACTTCATATTTTAGTTTTGAAATTGGAAGGCTGTTGTCCATGTTGTTCCCTCGATATTTTAAGTTTGTAAAACCCTGGTACTGTTATAATTGCATGAAGCAATGAATTTTGTTTCTAGGTGGTTTATATTCATTGAGATCTAGGTTGTTGATGATCCAGGGTGGCACTACAAAGTGACACATTTATACCTGGATTAGAAATCCTTTTTTACTGTTGGAGGCCTTGACATGCATACCCTGGGAGGCATGCAATCTAGGTGGATTCTCTGTTCTAAGTGTGTAACCGATACACTTTCAAAATCCACTGCCAAAGCAATGCTAAGGACCTTACTCTTACCTTTTGCCAGTTCTCTTCACTTAATCAGGAGTCATTAACCCCTTTGTTTATGGATTGTAAGATGGGAATCTGGAGACTAATACCTTCTATCTTCTATCTGGTGTTTTTATCCTCAATCTGCAGAAGCCATTTCCTAATTAATCTGAGAATGCTCCCCTATTACAATAAATGCCACTACTATGGCGAGTAATTTGATCGAATTAAGACGCTTAGCATTTAAACGCTTGATGTTATTTACTTAATATTCACTTTGCCATTACCAGAGTTTGTGGAAGGATAGCAGTACTTATAAGCTTTTAATTGGTTAAGATACCTACAATAGTATGTTATTGTGCCTTCCTTTCTTGGTTTTCCGCTTTCTTAGTTTTGGCTATTGGTTCATGATTGTAGGCATTAATCTAGTTCTTGGCTACCAAATACAATGATCCTTTCAATGGTAAAGGAAAAAAGCGAGTATTTTCTTACCTATAACCTAAATTCAAATAAGCCTTTTCTAGCATCCCTGCCCCCTGTTTCCTCCTCTCTCTTTAAATTAACAAATACACCATCGGCAACCCCGCCCCATCCTTTTCCTTCTTTAAGTTTTCTTTAATATCTTAATCTTAGCTCTCCCCAGTTAATTAGTTCTGGCTCTGCCTCTTGTATTAGATTTGATTTGATTTTTTCTTTTGGTAAATTTGTGTTCTGCAGCTTCATAGATATTGCATTAGGCCAGGCAAAATAGAATAGTGATAGAAGAGACTTGTAACAACTTTTCTGATCATAGATGTTTATTATATATTGCAGTAAATGATATATATGCTAAAGTAAACAAAGGCTGGCTTCAACCAGCGTTTTGCATCTGTAATTCTACATAGTTGAGAAGCCTTGTTTTCACCATTTGGTCCTCAAGTAATTGATAATCCCCTGTTCTACTTTTGCTGGACAACCTTGACAGGCATTAATATTTTAACAAGCATGCATGTTTTTACCCAGAAAGATTGCTTTCTTGCGTACGTGTGTTTCTGGTTGCAGAATACAAGTTGATATGCCTTTTCAGTTGTTATTTTATTTTCACGTTTCCTTTTAGAAAAAAGGGTTATGTAGGTAAGATCATGAGGGCCCAGCACCACCTACTGCACTCTTAATTCGTATGATGTCAACGGGAATATTTTTGTGATGGAACTACTGATCATGAGTTCATTCAACAGGAAACGCTTATTTAGCATGATAAATGATCTTCCCACTGTCTTTGAAGTTGTAACTGGAAGGAAGCCTGTGAAAGACAAGCCCTCTGTAGAGAGTGGAAGTAAATCACGGAACAGCACGAAGGTGAATTTACACAGCTCTCCGTCTATGAGAATGATTAAAGGAATTCAAACTGTTAATATCATCTTTGCCTTTTCACTTGCTTGGTTTTTGTATTTATAATTTGCCTTTTTTTAAAAAAAAAAACTTTCAGAGGTCAATTGATGGACAACCAAGAAGCAACCCTAAGTCAGCCGATGAAAGTTACGAGGATGATGAAGAAGAGCAGGGTGATACCTTCTGTGGGGCCTGTGGGGGAGGATACAATTCCGACGAGTTTTGGATCGGTTGTGATAACTGTGAACGGTGGTACCATGGAAAGTGTGTGAAGATAACGCCAGCCAAGGCAGAAATGATTAAGGTTTACAAATGTCCATCATGCCAAAAGAAAGCCAGGCAGTAGCAGCCAACGGAGGGACGAACCTGATCTATATTCACTGATGTTTGTGGTCAGAAAGCAGCTATAGTGAATGCATAAAATTCTGCTGGTACTTGAAATCTAAATTGCAACCCAATCACTTAGATCCTTTAGATACATGAATGACATGTAGTGGCATACAAAATGGATGATGCATAGGCTTTATGTAGATTGATACTTTTTATAACTTGTTGTCTTGTTCGGAATGAATGAACGCAGTCTTCCGTTTTTTTTATCTTTCTTTCTTTTTCAAATTTCGGAATCGAGTGGGTACTTAGGATATGCATAAAATGGTATCTAATACACATGTTGTTTGATCCCCAGGCTTCTCTTCCCTTTTGTTTGTACTTTTTTTTTCTTTATAATGGTAGTACTATTCATTTTGTAGGTTGAAAACAAATTTTTTATGGTGAAACGTTAAGTCTTTTTTTTGGGATGAGAAGGATTTTAACTCTAGTTTTTGAGCAGAAAAATCATGCAACGATCAGCCCAGTCGAATGATCGGGTTTTGTCTGAAGTCGTTTTTAACATGATTATGAAATGCTGTTGGCCAAGCAACAGTAGTTTGCCCATTGTTGACAAATTTTTAGATTTTTTTTTTTTACTTGGTTTTCAAACAAAGTATAAATTTTTTTGTTTCATTTCTGGTCATCACATTCTCTTTCACTAAACATATTTTGAATCTCACCTGCGTCAACAATGATGCAAGATCATTTATTGTTCATTAAAAACTCCATTATCGACACGCTGCACATAAAAACTGTATGGATCAATTCAAGCATCAGCTGAGCATTTGTTTGTCACCTCACTATTATTATTTCCTCTCAAAAATCTATTTATTGAAGCCAGAGCGTTCACACATATTTCAATTTGTTTTTTACGTTACGTGGAATTGGAACAATTTGTTTCCTCTCTCCTCGAAGTGCTAGGCATGATATATATATATATATATATATATATATATCTTATCCTTGTCACTGCCAACCCATGTTGTCCAACGTGTTGGGGGCGTTGGGCATGGCTCGTTACGATCAACTTGTCTTGCTTTATCTTTTCGCTGAAAGGTTCAACATGAAATCGGATAATCAAAGTTGAACTTTTACTCATAAAATCGACTTATCAGAACGTAAAGTCCTCACACTCGTAAAAAACTTCATACTTTTTTTTCTTTTGAGGGGGGGGGGGGCGGATGTGAAATTGGAACATGGCGCTTTATCTCCCTCTTGATGCGCGCCACGCCTGACAATTTCAGCTCTCGCTCAAACGTAAATAGATAATCTTACTTATAAATCAAACATTAATATATTCCTTTACCGTATTAAAGGAGGCTTAAGGCTTAAGCTGGAGCCATAGGAATGAATAGCCGACCATAAAGTTTTGTTAAGATATTTAGACACAGTACAACCTCACAACTTGCCTGCCATTTTCATCTTCGCTTTAAATCAAGTATAAACTTTTTCTTTTATTTATTCATTTTTTTAAAAGTAAAAAATATATATTTATGCACGTGGGTATTTGACTAGGAGTAGTTGGTGCCGGCTGATGTAAACTTGTTTCAAAACAGAGGGCGTCCGGATTTGGACCACCCAATAATTGTCAGTATTTTTAAAATGAAAGCTCTCTTTATCTTCTGCTCCACTGCCCGATCTTCTCTTATGCCTTTTCTTTTTCTTTTTTTTTTTGTTCTTTAATTTTCTCTCATTTCTAATAAAACATCAACCGTAAAATGATAAACCCCATTCTTCATCTTCCATATCTCAAAATGATTTTTTTTTCTCTCTTCCCAAAAATAAAAATCACTGGAATTGAGATTTCCCTACAACAGACTTATGAACCAGAATTCAAACTTAAACTGATTTTTCATTATGAATTTGTAAATTCTTGTTCAAGGATCAATCTAGCTCGTTGAATTTGTTGGACCCGAATTTTATTTATATATATAGATTAAAAATATTAAATTTTAAATTTCAAAATATTTTATAATTAAAATCAATTTGTTTTTATTTAAAAAAATAAAGGTTTAGATGTAATGAATAGGATGTGAAAACAGAAAAATGGGTCTAAAACCTTAATCACATTTGAGCAAAAGGCAAAACCTTTTTAAAGTCCAAGGTTTACTAAAGAAATGACCCAAGGTGGGATACATAATCATAGAATGCACTTTATATGATCCTAAATATGAGTTAGATTATTATATTCTAATCAATATATTTATCAGATAAATATTATTGGTTTTTGTTTTTTCTTAGGAGAGTGGATGGCACTCACAAAAGTGGTGTCTTTTTTATGAAGAGACAAATAAATGCTTGTAAGTAAAAGAAATTTCTGTTTTTTTTTTTCTTTCTTTTTGTTAAATTGAATTAGTGCTTATACAAAATATTTGCGTATAAAAAATAATAAAAGACTTATTTATTTATTGATTTTGATATAAAAGAGTTAAACCTTTTGAAGGATCGGTTATTTATTCGATTCAATCTAAATAAGATTATATATGAGATAATATATTTTCAATTTGGACTGATACAATTTAACTTGAATTATTCGCTACTCAAATAAAATAATATTTAAATTTAATTAAAAATATATTTTTTAATATTTTTAAATAGTGACTAACATTCGAATTATTTATAAACATCATATGATTTATTTATAATCTCTATAGTATTACATTGTTTTCAATAAATTAAAAACGTGCAATTCTATTACAAGGATGTAACAATTTTTTTAAAATATTAATTTCCTCAATCAACGGTGGAAAAGTGGTGGGAAAAAGCTTAGCCAACGGATATAATTCCAAAATTTCCAGTCAATTTCAAGGGCCCTAAAAAAAAGTTTCCCAACACTACAATTACAAAATAATAATTTTTTTTCCTATTCTTTCTTTCTTTCAATTTTTCCTTTTTTTCTTTTTACTCCTTAATTTGTAAACTAGAGATCAATTACAAAATTTGCAGTAAATTACAACTTTAAAAGAAAAAACAGGGTGGTCTTGTTTTGACCTTGTGATTTACAGTGAATTGAAATTTCTAAAGGTAAAAGATAAAAATTAATAGTGTCAATCACATCTAACAGACTTCAGCGAATCCACCTGGGATTTGCCTTTGGGACCCTTCAATCTGATAAAGAGTCGATATTCATCGAATGTCATTGGTGAATAGAGTGCAGGTTTATCTTCTGAGACCAGCTCCTCCACCGGTTTAATGGGTATATCACTCTTTGGATTGTAAAAGAATGCCAATGATACTCTTTCCATGCTTGAATTTACTATCACTCTGTGCTCTACACTCTTGTAATTTGCATTGCTTAAGACCTGAATCAATTATAAAACAAGAAAAATATTTTAATATATACGTCATCAGGATTTAGGAATCAAAAACTGATCACTAAAATTAAAAATTTGATAATTATATTAATTGATCACACGATTATTGAAAATATTTAAGATGCTTATCAGCATAATTAAGTAAAGGCTCGTTCTTTTTGCTTTAAATTTTGGCGAATTAGGTCAAATAAGGAGGGTGAAAGTGAATATTCTTAAACTTCGGTGTTTCATTAGAGAAAATAACAGCTACTACTAGATTAAGTTTGAATTGCTGTATCATTTCGTAATTGAAATCAATCTTCTTGTCCCTACTCATAAAAGATATTTTCAAACAACTCCCCAAGTTCATGATTTCTAGAAATCGAAAGAACATAGTAAAAAATAATTTATATTTAATGTATTATCAATTTATAAATTTATATAATATTTTTAATAAATTATATAATATCACTCGTTAATAAGCAAAGTTATCTGTATTTAATTTTTTAGGATTTTTAAAATTATATGTTTGCTATTAATATGATTCATTGAAAATATAAATTAAAAATGAAAATGAAAAAAAAAGGGGGTGTAGATATCAAACAAATGGCGAAAATATTTAAGTGGAATTCTTCAGGGTGGGTGCAATGCCATGTCATTGTCAAATTTAATTATTTTGGCTTTCCATTGTTGAATTATTGCAGATGAAATTATACAATTGCTTAAACAATTGAGTCTTTTAGAAAGTTACATTAGGGAAAAATTGGAAAACAAAACAAAAATTGAGGTATAACAATTTTCTAAAACACGTGGAACAAGCGAGATCAACAGTGACTCTAACAACCCCGAAGATTCAAAGTGTGTTGTTCCATTCATACTTTGTCTTCATAGACTTAAATTCATCATGTTTATCCATTTCGTCTGTTTTTAAGAAAAAAAAACAAATAGAAAAATGGAAAACCTAGAAACTATTGTGTTTGACTGTTTTCTAATGTTTCGAGAAGCTTTTCTGTAGTATATTGATTGGCTAGTTAAAAAAAGTATCCCAACGTTTGAGTTAGTGACTCAGTGATTAGTGTTGAAGGAAAACAAAAGTTATTCGAACTTTTCTTTCTAAAAATAAATAATAAAGCCATCCTGATATTTTGACTAAAGTTGAATGCGCGGTTCATTAGCCTACCAAAACATGACCCCTCCAAGCACCCAAGTAGATAAATAAAGTTTGTTCGGATAATGTAGGAAGAGAAATTTTCACCTGAATTTGATCACCGATGTTGACAATGAACGCGTGTCGAGCAGGTTTCACGGTGATCCACTGGCCATCTTTCCGGACTTGAAGGCCGGGGACTTCATGGTCTGGTAAGAGAAGAGTCAAACCACCAGGGTCCGAGTGGGATGACAAGCCGAGGGCAAGATCAGGTTGAGGACACTTTGGATAAAAGTTCACCCTTAAACATGCCCCAAAGTTTTCCCCACCAAATGCATTTTGAAGATGGTCCTCTTTCAATCCAAGGTTTATAGACAAAACCTTCATTATTCTCCCACATAACTTCACCAATTCCTTCCCATATTCATCAATTACTTCCCTACATTCATCAAAAAATAATCAACCATAATCATATACTCGAATTAAAGTTAATCCAAATTCGGTTAAACTAAAGAATATTATATTAATTAAGCCAGGTATATAGTCCAAAATTATATATGGTTGATGCAATAATAATAGTACTGTGATGATAATTATGAGAAGCCGGTAATGGTACATATGGGACATTTTAGACGGTTGACTAAGAATTGACAAAGTACATGCATGACAAATTAGCATAGTACAGCCGTTGAATATATAAATAACCCAAATCAAAAGCTGTTATTGCATCCAAACTATAACGATACAATAAAAAAATTAGTAAAAATGCAACTGGTTGTAGTCGTCGGGTTGTTCGTAGGGTGCTGAAATCTTAATTATAGTAATTAAGAGTTAATTCGTAATAATCTTAAATACCCCCCAAAAAAAAAAATCAGAGAAACTTTATTCTAATTCTTTTACCTGCAAGAATCTGGGGAAGCAGGCCATTTGTTATAGTCTTTGAGAGTTAATGGAAGATAGTGAAGATAGTAGTAATCACTCCAATCAAGAATGGCACCTTTTTCAATTCCTAATCTGCTACCATAACCTTCATAAGTCTTGGGAGAGTTAGCATAAGCTTGCTTGATTTCCATAGGTAAATGGAAGAAACTTCGCCAAGTTTCGCGTGCTCGGTCCATTAAACCAGGGCTAACTCCATGGTTCACAACCTGGAAAAATCCCCACTCTCGACAGGCCGAAGAAATTTGATCGAGTGTCGCTTGAGGAAGATTGTTTTTGTCGTCTGATAAGCCAGTAAAATCAATTATCGGAATATTAGCATCACTGTTTTCGGGGAGATTTAATGAAGGCCTATCGGAAGGTGGCTTGATATATCTATCTGGAATGATTGGTAGGCCGCTTTCGGACAAAGATTGGACTCGGATTATTGGTTCAGGCCAGTCCTGCAAATTGTTCATGACTGACAAAAAAACCAAAAGAAAAAAAACACATGTAACTTCCCAACAGTACGATGAAACAAATAAGCAAACTCCGCTTACTCCATGGACTTTCTATACAATCTAAATTGAGAGACAAAGAGATTGAAAAGGAAGAAAAAAGAGAGATGGGGTTAGAGAGAAAAGGAATTGAGGAGGACTGGCACTTAAAAGGGGTTATGGAGGGGGGGATAAGTATGTAAGGTACTGGTGAATTTTGAAAAATAGACTGAAAAGAGAACGTGAAAGAAATGAGATTTTTTATTTTTTTAATGAAAGAAAAGGTGATTTGTGGTTGTGGGGGGAAGGCTGATCACTGATGACTATAAGTAGTGAAAGCGAATTTGGCCTTTCCCTGCTTCAAAACCATACAATTATTTTTCAGTTTTTTCTCAGATATTGAGTTTCGGCACTACTTTAATTCATACCTGAGATTTCTTTTCTAATAATTTATCTCCTCCACCGATTATAAAAGAGTGTTACCTATGCTAACTCTTGAATACTTGAGCCTTATTTTGTTTTATCGGTTTAAGCTTTTAAAATAATTAATTATTCATTTCAACATTGAATGAGAGTTTTCGAATTTGAATTTTTCAGGTTTTTGTAAATCCATTAATTATACAATCGGTTTGAACGTAAAAGGGTAAATACATTTTTTTATCAATTTGAACATTTGAAAATAATTGATTGTACAGTTTAATGCATTTAGTAGTGGACGGGACCATGTGGTTACAGTGTGCTCTTAAGCTTCATTGATCTGTTCCGAAATTGACTGGCAAATATAAATTAGAACA
>JBBYHL010337403.1:0-22770 GCA_038381835.1 Adansonia madagascariensis
TGGCTTTTAGACTTAGCCAAGTGACAGGTTCTGCATCTTTGGATATGCCTATTGATATCTCTTTCAAGCTTGGGCCAATAAAAGTTTTCTTTAACTTAGGCCATAGTTTTATCTCATCTAAAGTGACCTGCTAATCCTCCTTTGTGGGCCTCTCAGATAATTGCTTCCCGTAATGAGCATTGAGGAATACAAAGAGTTTTTCCTCGAAATAAGAAACCTTCATGCTTATGGACCAACTGGAAATGTTGTGCCTCTGTGTAATTCCATGCTTTACAAAAATCAGGATAATCCTGGTATAGCTCTTTGATAACTTCAAACCGATAACTTTTGTTTAAAGAGTAGTTAACAAAGTATGACATCAACTAAGTGCATCAGCTACAAAATTCAAGGTTCTCACCTTATGCTTGAGCAGGAATGGATAAGACTGTAAAATTTCACTCCAAGCGGCATGTCTACGGTTGATCTTTTGTTAAGAATTTAGATGCTTGAGGGCTTTATGGTCCGAGTAGAGAATGAAGTCCTTATTCAACAAATAATGACTCTAATGCTGTGAGGCTCGGACAATGGCATAGAACTCCTTATCATAAGTGGAGTATTTGAGTTTGACCTCGTTTAACTTTTCAATGAAAAAGGCAATTAGATGCCCCTCTTAGCTTATAACGGCACCAATCCCAGTATTAGAAGTATCACAGCTAACTTCAAACACTTGCTAAAAATTTGGAAAGGCTAGGACAAGGGCTTTTGTCAAATGCTTCTTTAGTTCCTCAAAGCTTTTCTGAGCTTGCTCTATCCATTGAAACTTACCTCCTTTAATGCAGTCTGTAGGTGGTACAATAATGGAACTAAAATTCCTAATAAATCTCCTATAGAAGGAAGCTAATCCATGAAAGCTTCGAACATCTTAGGTAGATCCTCGAATGGGCCAACTGTTGATGGCCTCAATCTTGCTTGGGTCAACTCGGACACCTTCAGCGGTGATGATATATCATAAAAAATTCACTTTATTGGTAAAAAAAAAACATTTCTTCAGGTTGGCATAGAGTTTCTACTTTCAAAGAGTCTAGAATACTTACCGTAGGTGCTCTAAGTGATCATCGGGGTTCTGACTGTAGATGAGAATATCGTCAAAGTAAATAACCATAAATTTCCCAATGAAGGGTTGAAGTGTCTGATTCATCAAACGCATGAATATGCTAGGGGCATTTGTTAACTCGAAAGATATCACCGTCCATTCATACAGGCCATCTCTTTTTTTGAAGGTGGTTTTCTATTCATCTCCAGGCTGAATTCTGATATGATGATACCTACTTTGTAGGTCAATCTTAGAAAAAATAGTTGCACCATGTAGCTGATCCAACATATCATCAAGCCAAGGTATCGAGAACCGATACTTGATGGTGATCTTGTTAACCTCTCGACAATCAACGTACATTCTCCAACTTTTATCTTTCTTAGGTACCAAGAGTATGGGCACAGTATAAGGATTGCCACTTTCTTGGAGCATTCTTTTCTTTAACAACTCTTCAACTTGTCGTTTAACTTCAGCATATTCTTAAGGACTCATCCTGTAAGCAGGTTTATTAGGAATTATTGCTCCTGGGATAAGGTCAATTACGTGTTGGAAATCATGTATGGGTGGCAGTCCAAGTGGAATTTCATCGGGTATGACATCTAAAAATTCAACTAGCAATTATTTGATTTCTGGCAGAATAGTTGTTTCTTCATTTAATTCAAGCAAGAGGACCAATCCCATGGTTTGGGCTTCCACTTTTGTCATCTTGAATTGTTCCTTAGCAATTAAGGACACTAACGGCTTGGACTCATTCTTGCCTTGGTTATATTCACTAGGTGGCAACAGTGCTAGCTTGATCTTCACTCCATCCATCACAAAGGAATAAGTGTTCGCATGACCGTCGTATAGAGCATAGCGATCATATTGCCAGGGTCTCCCTAGTAGAAGATGACAGGCATCCATGGGAACAACATCACACCATACTTCATCTTGATACTTCTTGCTAATTGAAAAAGAAAAAAGGCATCGTTTAGAAACTTTTACCTCATTTCCCTTGTTGAACCATTGTAATTTGTATGGATGTGGATGAACTTGAGTGGATAGGTTCAGCTTTTCCACCATGTAGTTGGATACTACATTCTCATAGCTTTCATTGTCAATGATTACATCACATACTTTGCCTTGGGTAGTACAGCAGGTGTGGAAAATATTGTGACGTAGCCATGACTCCTCTTTTGCTTGCGCTGTGTGCAAGCTTTACCTGATCACCAGTGTTTCACCATGGTCGACGGGCATGACTTTTTCATCAAATACTGGCTTCTTATCAAATACGAGCTCGTCTTCTTCTTCAGATGCTGCATAAGCTTCTCCTTTAATAATGGTACAGCATTGCAGTTGGGACATTTTAAAGCAATGTGGTCGAAACCTTAGCATTTAAAACACTTAGGTGCTTTGGAGATGGATTATCTAATACCTTTAGGTGGAGGCTTGCTTGAAGAGTTGGGTTGCTACACTGGAGCCCTACGAACATCAAAAGGATTTTTGGTAAAGGAAGGAGGTTGGTAAAAAGGTTTTCTGGGTAATTGCTTCTTAACACAGATGGCTAGATGAATGACATCATCTAAAGTATAGTATTATTGAAGTTGGACCTGATGGGCAATGTTAGTGTTCAACCCTCCAAGGTAGCGGGCTATTGTTTGCTCCTCTTTTTCTTGGATATCATATTTCATCATGAGTTTTTCAAATTCCCTGGTATATTCCTCTATAAACAGAGTCTTTTGGCAGAGATTATGTAGTTAAAGAAAACAATCTTGATAATAATGTTCAGGTAGGAACTTACGTGTGAGCTCGCCTCACATCTTTTCCCATATTCAGATCTTGCTTTTCCCTTCATGCTCATGCTTCCTTTTAAGATTTTCCCACCATATGGAAGCATGCTTCTTAAGCTTGATGGCAATAATCTTGACTTTTTGGTCCTTTGGCACCTCTTTATATTCGAACACTTGCTCAACTATTTGGAGCCACTCTACGAACTCGTCTGGTTGGAGCTTCTTTTCAAAATCTGTAATGTCCACTTTGATATCGCTGTTATGGACTGTCGATCCTCGAGGTCAATGATTGCTAGTTGATGAAGTGTTGCTACTATCCGAATCATCTTTTATTTGCCTTCCTTGTGCATCCAACTGGGCTCGTTGAACATTCACCACCTCTTGTAGTAATTAAACTTGTCATCTCAATTCTTCTGTCTCAAATTCGTGCACAGATCTTTGTCTTGGAGGCATATTGTGGGCTAGTGAAAACAAGAGGTATGGCTTAAGGATAAAATTAGGAATTAAGTTCAAATGTTAGGGTCAAAATAAAATTTAAAAAAATTTAGGACTTGGGTGTAATTTCAAGAAATTAAGGGGTTAATTTGTAATTTTGAAAAGTTTAGGGGTTGATAAGAAATTTTGAAAAGATAAGGGGTTGTACTAAAATTTTGAATAACTTAAGGGTCAAAATGCAATTAAGGAAAAATATGCTGATTGGGTGATGATGTGATAGTTAAAGACACATGGCAGGTGATGGTTGGGTGATGTGGTGATGACTGGACAAAGGGCTGGCATGGATGATGATGTGGCAAAAGTGCCACGGGGCAGATTATGGCTGGATGACATGACAATGACTGGCAATTGTGCTGATTGGGTGATGATGTGGCAGATGTGACACATGGCATGTTATGTATGGTTGATGTGCCGCTGACTGGACACCTCAGTGTTGATGTGGCAGCTGAAGTGGTTGTCATCAACCTCTGGCTGGCGCGTGTGATGCGTGAAGCACGTAACTGGCTTATGGTCTTCCGGCGGTGGCACGTGCTATACCTTCTAGCAATTGAACTTTTAAGTCCAAGGTTTTTCAACCTCCTGAGCATGGTGGAGACCTCCTTTTGGTTGAAAAATGACTGGAACTATGAATTTCGAAGGTGACAGTGATGACTCTTATTAGACTACTTTGAAGTTTGCAACTTCAGGCTATTTTTCAGACACTCCCCATCTTTAGAACTCGACTCTGATATCAAAAATTAGAAGAGAGAAATTATTTTCAGTTGAAAAAGAGAATTTGTTATTTTTTGATGCTGAATACAATAGAATGACTCCTATTTATACTAGCTTCATAGGAGGGTTATGATTTATACTCCTAGAAGATAACTCCTAGAGGAGATTATCAATTACAAGATAATTTGATTTTTATAAGATTATCAGTCACAAGAGGATATTGTCTTGTGATCCTTATTAGATAAGATCTTGATTGCTATTTCTTTTTACTCAACGTATACTCTATATACATAATTTTCAATCTGTTTAAATTATACCTTGGGTTTCCTGTATTTATCCTTACAACTTTATTTGATATTAACCTTTTCTTTGATCTTATCAACCAATATGAATCGTATACATCAATATATTTCATCTTATAACTATAATACTGTTAGAAATTTTAAAAAAAAGTAAAAAATAAATAATTAATTGATAATCAATTAATGATAAACTAGTGCATAAGAAGCCATACAACAACTATGGTTAAGTTTTGAACTTAAGAAATTGATTTAAAGATCAATTAGGGTAGATTTAGTAAATTTTACTTTTAATGACTTTTTATAATGACGTTTCATTTATAAATGCCGCTAGCTTTCGTGTTAATAGTGACATTTTTAAGTGCAAATGCCGCTAAATCCTAAAGAAATTACGTGATTACTTTCTTTGATGTCAAAAAGTTTTTTCCTATTTTATATAGCAAAAATACAACATTTTAGGAAAAAAAAATTAGCTTTGTTTTTTCATATAAACGCCGTTATTTGTCATTACTATTAGCGGCGCATTCCAGTGAAAAGTTTGCTGAAGGTATCCAATGAAAATCCAAGACAAACGCTGCTAAACCTGAATAAATTTTAGGTCTCTCCACCTCTTTGAGAAACTCCAGTCTCTCTTACACTTTTTCTTTCCCCCCGTCTCTCTTTCTCATAGTGTTGCTTTGCTTCAATTGATTTCCTTTCACCATACATTAATTGTTGTAAGATTTTCTTTTCAAGGTAAATTTTTAGATTTTTTAATTTTTGATTTACGGTTTAAGGTTTGTGAATTTGGTTTAGAATTTGGGGTATTAAGATATTGTTTAACTGTGAAAATTATGTGAATTATTGTAATTTTGTTTTAGAAACGAAAGGAAAAAAATCAGTTTTGGGTACGCAGTACCCAAGAAAACCAAATTTGGCGGTGGGCCACCTAGCGTCTTTGCTGGGTGCTGGGGAGAACGCTCAGCAACATTGCTAGGTGCTGTGACACCTAGCACCAGCATGTGTACAGTTTAGGCTGTTGTACCTTGCATGTCTATAGTGAATTTCTCTCTATTGATCCGTGCTAGTCAGCAACTGATTTTCAAGCCTTATTTTTTTTTTTCATTTCAAATAAAACAAACTTTTTATTCTGAAAGTCTGAATGATTTTGGTTAGCATATTGCATTTTGTAATACATTTAAAGACTTGTTTAATATAGGTGATGAATGTAGAGATGAGGTTAAATAAATAATTGAACGTTTGTCTTTTTATATACAATATTATTTTATACTTTGAACATTTTATTAAAATTGTTTAGCAGATAATTTTTATTACATAATATATATTTTTTTAATTTTTTCTCAGCCAACAAGATTACTGATTGAGAAGTAACCATAAAAGGCTACAAAATTAGATAGCAGAAAGCTTTCCGGTAAGTACAAAAGAAAAACAACTAAACAAGGATTCGAGGATAAAAAAACACCTTAAACAAGAAAATACAAAGCTAAGACATCAACACAACTAATGACACTAAAGAAAAGCACCTAAATCATTTAATTCTTATATGAACATTTGTTGCTGATAACATGCCAAAAAAAAAAAAGATTAAAAGGTATGAATATTATTCACACCCGTTTGGTTCTTCGAATGCTCCTAATCCTGGAAAAATGGTTATTGTTAGGGATAGAAATTATGTGTTCTCAATGACGAGCTATAGATGTAGGCCGACGTTGGAAGAATGCATCTGATGTGATCTGACCTCGGAAGAAGACGTTGAATTCAATGTAAGTTGATGTCGAAGGGTCAAGTGGGAGCTAATGTGGTTGTCGTGTGAGAAGATGAGTGAGCTAATGTAGTTTTGGAGGTAGAAGACATCCTGCAAAAGGAAAGAAGAGTCAAAGAGGCTGTATCACTTCGTCCAAGACCCCTAATTTACTTTTCTAGAGTTTCTAGGTCCATTAGAACATTTTAACCCAAACTCCCTCGGATGAAACATTACGAATCACAAGGATTGGTATGTTTTGGAATGAATTAGAAGGCTAAAATTGATTTGAAAATGACATTTAAGCTTAGTCAGACAGTTTGAAGAAAAGTGCTAGGGATAGGACCCAAGTCATGGAAAATCGAATTAAGGCTATAAGGTGGCCTATTTAAGCCTTCGAAGAAAATGGAGTGATTACCAAGAGAAATCATAATCAATGGAAGCTCATTTTAAAAGTCAAAATTAAAGTTAATAAAAGTCAAAATTGAACCGAAGTTAAACTCAAACATGGGACAAAGGTTGATTTTCAAATTTGAGAAGATAGATAATTTGAAATTCAAAATTGATTGTGACATAATGAAATCAGACATAGGAAGAAGGGCAACATGTTGCAATTAAGTTTGCTTTCAAAGAGAATATAGAAAAATGAATTTCCAGGTCATGAAGAAAATGAATAGAGGATATAAATGAACTTATTGAGGCCTTCAGAAAAGATGGTCCGATTATTAGAAGAAATCAGAATCAAAGGATGCTTAGATTTTAAGGTTAAACTTAAAGTCAACAAAATCAAAGTCAAAGTCAAATATGACATGAAAGATTGCTTTTAAATTTGCAGAGCTAAACAACTTGGAATTTGAAATTGATTGCACCATAATGAAATTGAACATGGAGGGAAAGTTAATGTGGTGCAATTATGTTTAGTCCAAATGAAAATTAGAAAACGAATTTCTGGGAGCTTAATTCGAGAGTTCCAGGATTGAAAACTTTGCATTTTTGGAAAAAAGATTCTTAGTGATTTTGGTTTGGTTGTTTATGTAGCTAATAGATAATTCGAGTATCAGTTATACTATGCTAGTGCTAGACTCATTAGCGTGCCATTAGGTTTCTAATGGTTAATGTTGTAGGCAGAAATGCTTAAGGAAATCACTCATGAGCAATTCTGGAAGGGATGGCCATTCAATGGTCAAATTCTAATACTTTTAGCCATTGTCCATAATTATTGGGTCTCATCTTAGGCATCCTATGTGCTATCATCCTTAAACAATTCCCTTAGTTTTAGAATCCTGCATACGGACTAAAAGATAGGCTCCAAAAGTCATGGAAAAGTCTATGAAATCTAAAATGCTTATTCCCCTATTTTATTTGCTACTGCCTACAACCAAACCTAATTTCAAAAGCATTTTCACCCATCAAATGATTTTCTAGGAATTTTTTTTGATATTCTTATGTTAAACTATATCAAGTTAGCTTTCCAACAACATATCATATGCAACTTTCTGATTCCATTTGGATAGGCAACGAATTTTCCTTTTTTTTTCTTGTTTCTTGAAAAATCTGAGCCCATTGACCAGAATATATAAGATCCACTTTTGGCCCATCAAATGACTTTGTTTGAAAAATTTTGGATATTTTTATGTTAAATAACCTTCAATCAGCTTTCCAATAATGTTTTATATGCATTTTTTCGAGTTCGTTTGATTATGTAACGAATTATTTACCATTTGCTACGTTGATCCCTTATATCCTATTGCCAAAGCTAGTTATAAAAATATTCTCACCCATTTAATGATTTTTTGGGTATTTTACACTATTTTTAACTGAAACCTTATTGGGTTACCCTGCTAGCAGCATATCATTCTCAATTTTTGGAGTCCATCGTGAGGAATAAATTCAGGCGTCATTGGGGTGCTAATAATTCCCTATTGGTAATCAACTCTCGAGCCCATTTTTACTCATGTTTTCGGTGCAAACAATAAAATCAATTCATTTAAAATAAATTTTAAAATTATAAAAGGATTGGTTTTAGTGGACGTCTGATCGCATCTAGCCCAAAAATATTAGTAGCTACTCTAATTTCTTGGTTATTTTGTAACGACTGTGTGAAAAAAGTTAGACGAGCGATTCATTCGACGACTAAGCCCTATTCCAAAGTATATCAATTTTTTTGCTTTGATGTGCCGGGATTCATATTCAAGGCATGTTAGACAGCTTTGGTGACTCCAATGGGACAGTTAGAGAGCCAGGCCTAAGCCTAGCCATATGTTATTTGTGTTTTAATTTTCTCGGTTTTATTTGGTATTTAACCATAATTTCTTCATTCACCTTTGTTGTGCGCATTTTGTTGTTTACTTACTGTTTCTTTATTTGCTAATGCTTTTACTAGTCTTTTTTTTTTTACAACTTTTAGGGTTATTTCTCTTATTGGTTTTGAATAAATGAAAAAAAGGTTATCGATTTCCCTGCACACATTCTACATCTGTATATGCAGTCGATCCTCCATTAATCTATCGGGAATAACATAGGTCATCCAATAATTTTTGAAGGAAGTGATTAGTTATGCCTTCGTGAAAACCCTTTGTGTGGGCTAGCGAAATTTTTCGTGCAAAAACTGCCTATGTTTTCGTGATTGACCCTCCATGTAGACATAAGGAAATATACTCACTCGAATTATGATTTTTTTATAAAAGGCTAGTGATGGGCAAGGATTCCTTACCGAATAATAGTAAGGAACAATTCAGTAACCCTTTTTGAATAAAACTGAAACACATATATTTACCATAAAAGCAAACCTAGGTAAAAACTTGTCAAACCTTTGCTAGAAGTAAATGAAGATTGAAACACTTTTTGCCTTTTACTTTCATTTTATAACCCAAACATATTGACCAAGTGATGATAAGTGAACATCATCACCTCTGATAGTATTCTTCACCCTAAAAGGCACTTTACCCCCTAAATAAAATTATTGGGGTAAGCTATCATGTTGTCTAATCAATACAATGCATTATTTTAAATTGGGCCAAGATATAAGAATATCATTACCCATGATAAGATCTTTCTTTCAAATGACATCATACACCCTTCACTTTTTGAGTTAAACATGTACATCAGGTGATGATGCATGAACGTCATTATCTGTAATAAGATCATTCTTTCAAGGGGCATTATTCTACCTTTACTTTATGATTTAAACATGTAAATCAAGCAATGGTGCACATACATCATCGCCTACAACAAACTCAGCTTTCAAAGGGAACTATAGTGCCCCCACCTTATGATTTAAACATTTAAATCAAGCGACGATGCATGTACATCATCTCCTGAAATAAAGTCAACTTTTAAAAGGTGTCGTACCCCCTTACTTTAGGTAATGAAGCACATACATCATCGCCCATAATATGATCATTCTTTAATAGGGAGTATATTACTTTTATTTTATAATTTTAACATGTAAATCAAACATTGACGAACGAACATCATTGCAAATAATAAGATTATTCCGTTTGCCTTGAAGGTGCCATAACTGCCTTAATAATGAATATGAAAATTGTTGGGGCAAATTCTAAGTTAACAATAAGCTTTTTGTAAATTGTTTGTGCATTCATACACCTTATAAACTGCTAACAATGCCTTTAAGGTCGATCTTTATTGACAATAGTTTTCATATATAGATATTGTTTATATCATTTCTTTTCCTTAGTTTACTACATTAACAACACAGTTGCACTCACATACATGCATATATACAAACATACATTCATTTATGACATGTATTCCATAAATCTGGTGTAAAATGAAAGTTTGTTGTAAGGATTTTCTAAGGAAGTGTCTCTTTTAAATCAGAGGTATTGAAATTGTCAAGCATTGTTATCTTTAGAAAAGGTACAAGGAAATATGCTAAAAGGTTAAGAAGAACTCAAAAACCAGCTTGCAAGATTCATCGAATTGATGTGCCCGACATTTCAAAGAAATGAGCATGTAGAAGAATCAAGTACAAGTAAAGAATTGATGAATCTAGAAGTTAACCCTAAGGATAATATTGGATCTGTGCCAACAAAAGAAGTGGTGTCACAAGGTATGAGTCTGTCTATTTGTTATACTATCTCTGGGTATGCCATCGGTAGAGTAGATGCATCTTGGTATAAACTGCATCATCACCAAGGGTTTGCATGTCTAAATATAGGTTTTATCTTAACTAGTCTTATCATTTCAGATCTTGATGATCCTATCTAATTAAAAGACAAGGTAATTAAACCGCAGGAAACTATAAAGGACTAGAGTAAGTATCATCTCTTAGAAAAAAGGCATAGAGTTATGAAAAGTCTTGGAATTATAGATGCCAACGAATTAGGTCTAGTGTCCAACTTAGACTTTGAAAAATATAATAGAAACACTTTCCTATAGCTCAAATGAGAATTTATTATTGAAAGCTAATTGTAGACACCTATTTTTGTTCAAACCTATAAAATTGACCTCTCTAAGAATAATAGCCATAAAAGTATCATTTACCTATACCCTAGAGTCAACGAAGATGCTTGAGGACCAACTTAGAAAAGCAGGGGCAATTAGAGAGACAAAGTAAGGTATTTCATGCAAAAAATGTCACAAATATTGATAACCAAACCTTAGGTATTGATATTTGGGCCTCCAACAACCAAAATTTTTAAAATGAAGGTAGGTATTGATATCGATCGATACTTTATGAACAATCGTGTAGGGGCCATTAAAGTATTAGTACTTTGCTATATAGCATTGATACATTAAGCCATAAAGTATTGATACTTTACAGTAAAACTAAACATATTAAGCCAAATCTTCAAGTTTCCATTGCATTTTCCTTCCCCAGCCTATCTAAATGTTCATAGCTAATTTAAAACTCTTTAATATAATTTTTAGAAGGACATGCCATATGGGATTTGATTTTAATAAAATATTATTCCATTATTAACATATTAAATTTTTGGGCCATATATAATCTTGACATAATTGGGCCTTAATTTTCAACTTTAAAAAGGGTGGCCCAAATAGTGAAAAGGTGAAAGAGAATTAGGACATTGAATGGAGCAATGGTAAAAGTAGTTATTCAAAATGACATTTTTGTTAATAAAAGAAGGGAAGTACATGGATTAGCCATGAGAGGCCTTCTTAGTCCTAGAATTAAGGGCCCTTAGGTAAATAAATTTGAAAACATATAAGGTAAGACATAATGTATAAGGCATGAGAAAAAATAAAAAAAAAAAGGATGAAAACTAAAAGGGCGATGGTGGAAACACCTAGAGGTTTTTTTTGCCCCTCTCTTGCATTCATTTTACATACATTCTTACCAAAAAAAAAATTTCAACAACTCAAAAAAAGAAGGGAAAAAAGTGAAATAAAAAAAGAAAAAGTAAAAGAAAATTGGATTTGGAAAGTTGGATGTTTTAACCTCTATCCATTATCTTTTTCATTTTATTTTGATTGGCTTAATAATCTGTATGCCATGTTCTTGCATATGTTTTCATGTTCTTGAGGTTCTATTTTAGCATTTTCATGCATATTCCTTCCATGTGATGAAGTTGTATTCATGGTTTTGTGATTATGTGATTTTATTGTTGAAAGCTTGATGTCATAATGGTATTGGTTCATTGATGTATTTGGCTATTTCATGATATTCCCTTGATTTCATGCATTGATTTCTTTTTTCAACATTTCCATGTTTCTTACTATCTATTTGATCGATATCTTAGTGCTTTTGATGATTACCATAGTTCATGCTTGTTGCAACGTGGCCAAGATGCGAATCCTGTTCTATAAACTTAAAGATGGGTGAATCCCTTGTTTCTCTATTTTTCTTTCATGTTTGGGCTTCAGTCATCAAAATGGATTATTCAATTAACTTAATCCTAGACGGCCATTACGAAAGAACCATTTGACCTAGAGTTGCCACCATTAGTTTTGGTTAGGTGAGATTTTTTAGCTACTAGAGTTCATGTTTTAAGGGATATGAAACCCATAAAAACAAACTTTGTGGTCAACATTAAAACCATAGATCATGCGAAAAGATTTGAAAGTCAGTTGCAATCATGAGTAAGAATCGATCCCACTCATGATGTTCAAAAGTTCCTGTACTTCAAAAATTTTTTAAACTAGTTTATTATTCCATTCTAGAAATTTGGGCTTGTATATATTTACATCAAAATGTCATTCGTACCTTACAAGATGAAACTAGAGAAAAACAAAGTTTTGGTTAATGAAATTTGAAAAAACCTTGATTTTTACTTATTTTTAAGAGGATATCTCGTTATTAATATGATCTATGAAACCCCTCAGTATATTGAAAGATGTCCCACATATTATTTTAACTCGTAGATATTGCCTTGATTTACTTTAAAACGCTAGTTTTATTAAAAATGGACATAGAATAACAAGACTTGAACCTAAACCTAGTTCCAACTAAAAGTATGAAACTAGACCTAAAAGACTTGGATTTGGTTAAAGAGACCAAGATGTTCTCTAAAGTATACCTTCGACATGAAAGTATCCCCGTGACCCTCATGAACTCTAAAAATAACTAATGTACCCCCTAAATTACACCTTGATGTGAAAGTATCATGATAATCCTAAAAAACTTGATAACATGAAATTACTAACCTAATAAACTTGATATAAAAGTATCTCAGTGACCCTAAAAGACTCGATGATAACATGAAATTACTAACCATCCCTAAAGTACACCTTCAACATGAAAGTAGGCAAACTATAAGATAATTTGACCTAAATGACAAAATAGCTAATAGGTCTTTAAACTTTTCAAAATTGCATTGACCCTAAAAAATGGCTTAAAATCCTAGTAATGGTCCTAAAGCATCCAAAATACCGTTAAATGGGCAATTTAATGCTGAAATGACTTAATTAGCCCCAAGATGTAAGGTTTTTGCTAAACGAACTTTAAACTTTCTAAAATTGGAAATTGTAAATTGCATGACAAATATTTAAATGACCAAAAATGCATAAGAAAAATTATAAAAGGGTCCTAGATGTTTCAACCAAGCATTGAATGGCCTAAAATATGCAAAATAAAATTTTGGAAAAAAATTACAAATTAGCTACTAAGCTTTCAGCTAAACATAAAAACATCCCTAGGTGGGTCTAAAAAATTTATGAAAATAATAATTTAACCCCTAAAAATTTAATTATCATTAAAATGACCTCTAAATACATTAAAAATTAAAGGGAAAATTGCTTTTCATATTCAGCCAAACCAAAAACTATAAAAAATTATTTTTTAGTTAAAAATCAACATCAAGCATGGCATTTTACAAGGAATTTAAGCTACCTAATAAATTTGTATGGACTAAAAATTATACCCATAACAAAACCCACAATAATTTACCTCAAAAATTGATATACTACATGGAATATGTAAATTGATAAACATGAAGCATGAAATACATACATGCATGCAACATGTAAAGAAAAATGAAAATGAACTAAGATAATAGGAAAGCATAAATCTTAAAAAATCAAAACAGCTATTCATATTTGTATTAACATGTCTTCAAATTAATGAACTTAATTAAAGATCATTAAAAAAAATCATTAAGATGTATTTTTGGCTTAAAAATCACAAAAAAAATTGATGGATATTTAAACTAAAAATAACAAAAAAAATCAGAGAACCTTGATCATTGCTCACATGTTTGGCCTTTGAAAATCGATAATTAACCTTAGGCACAAACATTTACCTAAGGTATCTTAGGATCATCAAGCTTTCATGTAGAAGAAAGAAATAAAAAAAAAAAATGCATTCAAGCAAGAAACATGAAAGAATTTTTGTACAAAATAAAATACCTTTGAAATCCTTTGAAGTTTTTTTCCTTAATTTTTTTTAAAGCCAAAAAGAAGAAGAAAATAGCAATCTAAAAAAAATGAATGGTGGTAGAAAAAAAACCCAACAAAACTTGGTAGCAAACTGCCTTAAGAAATCAAAGCCTTTTTTTCTTTTCTTTTAAAAGAAAAAGCTTACAAAAATGGAGTTTTTTTTCTTCCATTTTTTTTATTGAGAAGCTAAAGATGAGCATCCCTTGTAATAAATTCAGACAAGGCATCATTTTTCTTCTTATTTTCTTTCCTTTTTATGTTTTCATGATTATTTCTTTTGCTTGTTTGGTAGAGATTATCAAAATTTATCATAAACCCACACCCTTGTCGTAATCCACCATGCTTTTGTCATAGAACTCATAAACTATCATCTAAATGCCATGATGGCAATGGTGTACTTCTTTGCCTAACATAATGGAGCTAGTTAGGATGGAACCAAATTGTTTAAGAATCAAATTCAATTTCAACCAAATCAATTCTCATGTAATCATGTTGGAGCTAGTCTAAATTAAACTAATTTAGTTGGAAGAAAAGTTTAATTCTAATCAAATTAGTCCCATGCAAATGAAAATTTATTGGAATTGATATAAACAATCTAACCAATATTTTTTATGTAATTAAACTAGCATATAAGAAATTAGAAAGAATTAAAAAAATAAATAAATTATGCACAAATGAATTTTAATTAGAAATTTTCATGCAAATAAAAATCTTTAAAGTAAGGAAATAAATAAAATTGAAGTGCGAAAATCCTAATTGAAAATTAGGTGGAAGAATTTAAATTGAAAGGACTAAAGTAAAACAAAAAAAAAGTTGAATTAAAATTCATGTATTCAAGAGATGAATTAAAATTTCAATTGTGATAAATCCAATTAAGAATTTAATCATGTAGGAATTCCAGTTAAAATCCGTAAAGTAAAATTGAATTAAAGAAATTGATGTGGAAAGAATTATCAAGAAAAAAACTTAGTGAGAAAATAATTTACAAAAATCTGTAAAGAATTAGGATAAAAATTTTCATGCAAAGATGTTAATCAAAAACCCATACATGAAGGCTTATAAAATTTCATATTTTAAAGGATTTAATTTTTAAGAAGAATGTTACTGGGCTTTGTTGAAAGATTAAAATGGGCTTAATTGAATTGTTGGAAACTATATGCACTTTAAAGCCCATTAGATTAATTTCAAAGCCTTAAGCCCATGAGAAGGCAAATTCTTTTGGCCTATAAAGAAAAATAAATGGGAAAATATTTAAATTCATGGAAAAATTCCAAGTGAAAGAAATTAAGTAAAAAGATTTTTTTTTTCAAAAGTTGAGAAGAAATATGAGTAAAATTAGAAAAATCTAAGGTGTGAAGGCTTAAAAAAAGAAATTTTGTTATACTAAATAAAAAAAAATCCATATTATGAGAAAAGTTATGGGTGGAAAGAAATGAAATTTCATACTTGAAGGCGTTTCAGTAGAGAAATTCATGAAATGGGAAATTCCATGTTATAACCACACTAAAATATTTGAAAAATATCCTAAGTGTTAAATTCTAAAAATGAAATCCTATATTAAAAAAATGTGGTTAGCATGAGGAATTCTCATGTGTGAATAAAAGATAATTGAAAACTTTAAACTCATAAAACGTTTACGAGAAACATCCCTTCAGAGGAAAAATCTTGAAATCAAAAAATTAAAAATTGAATTTAACTCTTAAAAGCCAAATCCAAAATGTTTAACTGAAAGTATATAAAAAGTCTGAAATCTTGAACTTCAAAAAGAAATTAAAAAAAAAAATTGCAATACTGTTGAAAATTAAAAATTAATTAATAAATTTGACAACTTGATATCTCATGGTATAAATGCCCATGTGAACTTTTTCTTAAACATTTTTTTTATTTTCCAGAGCGAATATTAGTAGAAATATCGCACGTGTATTGATAAAATTGTACGATGGTTGGCTCACAAAACTCAAGAAAAAAATTTTAAAAATGGAATGTTCGACCATGATATCATATTTAAAAATAAATTACATAATTCCACAAGAGGTATTTAAAAGCTAATTTTTCTCTCCAATATTTGTCTTTTTCAAGCAAAATTTTCTCCATGCACCTCAATTGCAACTTTAAGGTTATGTGTGCTAGCAGTTATCTTGGCATGAGCAAATCGATCTTAAAAAGGTTTAATCCTCATGAAAAGTTTGATCCTACAAGGTTGGCCACCCGATTCTTGATCTCAGCTATTCCATATGGTCAAAGAGAGGGCCCAAACAAAATTGTGTGTCTAGAACTACATTTTATCCCAAGTTTGATTTTCATGATTTTTTATTTTTCAGTATTTAAATACTATCCTCTAAAAAAGTTTCTTACGAAATTGATCATCTAGAATACCGTAATAGTTTTTCCTTATTTTTTTTCTAAAATTAAAGACATCTATAAGGATGTTCTCGAATTGAAGGGATTCCTGAAGTCCATGTCTTTAGTATGACAAAGGGCTCAGAAATGACTTTAATCCAGGAATATTGCCTTACTTTTATAAAGATAGATTTAAATACATAATCAAATTAATTAGCTATATAGACAAAATATAAGGTAAACAAATCCATACAATGACATAATTAAGAGTTAATCCTTGTTGGAAACTTCATTTCTAATAGATTAAAATTACTGTAAAACACGTAAACTAGGTAGACAATATAAAAAAATTACAAATGAAATTACAAAAAATATGTTTTAAAATTCAAATAACAAATTTTATCTGATCGAGTCAAGGTTTGTAACCTCTGACCTTAAGACGTTTATTGCCTGCCTAAATGTGCTCGACAGATTCTACAATACATCTTCCAGGCCTGTTGATCTCATTATCGGTTGATAGCACTTGCAAGCGATAACACGACGAACCAAAAGAATGATTCGATTTTTTCTCTCAAAAATGACACAACATATATCGTTACAAATTGGATGAAAAGCCTTTCTTTTTTTTCCCAATCAGCCTTTTAAAATGATTGCTTTTTTACCTGACTACCGATGGTTTCAAACCATGGCATTAAAGTAATAAACCTACATTTCCATCATTAAAATGAAAACAAATTACAATAGTTTCAAGACTATGGCATTAAAGCTGTAAAAGCTATGTTTCTATCATTAAATTGTTTTAAGAATTTCAAACCAAGCTACGTTTCAATACTAAAAATCGATTCAAAAAAATTAATGCTTAAAACTATTATGGAATAGTTTATCAGATGATGAGTTAACATTTTCTTCCTCTTCAAGTGGGCAATTTGAGAACAACTTCTCATTCACCTAGGATATCAATCATGTAAATTAAACTTACACAATGTATCTCGATACAACTTCATATAAATGTACGTATTTCGTATTTATACACTATTAAAATGTCATTGATATCCAACAATCCCCCACATGAATGAAAATTGTTTGATTAAAGTGATAAACTGACTCGAAATCAGAGAGTATACCTTTGAGGAGTTATTGCATTTGGATAGGTAGCTTTTGGCTTTGAACCTTTTATATTGACAACTATCGGATTTACGTAGCCAACTAGTGAACTTGATGTCTTAAACTATTCAGCCTTTCATGTAAACCCAGACAGTAAGTATCATATAATCCCTCTTTGAACACTTTTGGTCCTCACGATTATATTCATTTTGGCCCTAAACATGTCTTGGTTTTAGAGAGTGCTTCAAAAAATTTAGCCTTATCAATTCTCATAGAAATGGCCATGTTTCACACTTACATAGGTGATTTCTTATCAAAGGTATCCTACCATGCCCCACTTGATCTTGTCAAGCTATAAGAATCATTAAAAGCATAACTTAACCTAACTTTTTTATAGGTAGCACTGATTCATCATAGGAATGGGTAAGAGTACTAACTCTTTCAGTGCTCTCACTAAGTTAATATAATTTAGTTATCCTTTTGAACATAGATCTTGGGATCTCCAATCAATTAGGTTAGGTTTCCATTATGTAACTTGTATTTGATAGGCTTAAATCCTATTCCCATCGATGATTTAAAGACTTGCTCTTTCGTTAAGCCTTCTGTAAGTCGATCGGTAATATTATCCCTTGATTTGACATAATCACTAGAGATAATTTCATTTGAGAGCAATTGCCTTATTGTATTGTGTCTTTGATGAATGTGTCTAGACTTACCATTATACAAACTGTTCTATGCCCCACCAATTATAGATTGGCAATCATAATGTATACATATTGCTGGTAAAGGTTTCAGCCAACCTGAAACATCTTGTAAGAAGTTTCATAGCCATTTTGCTTTTTCTCTAGCTTTATCTAAAGCTATAAATTAAGATTCCACAGTGGATCTTGCTTAAAAGATTTCCATGATACTGTATTTGATAGTAAAGACATATCCACTAGTGGATTTTGAGTCTTTTGTATCAGATATCCCATTTGCATCCTGTATTCTTTAAGTATAGTTGGATATTTCGTATAGTGTAGTACGTATTTTGAGGTATATCTTAAATATTTGAGTCTCTCATGATGGCTTTCCAATGATCCTATCTAGGATTATTTCTGTATCTACTTAGTTTACTTACAAAGTATGCTATATCCAGTCTTATGCAGTTCATAAGATACATTAGACTACCAATTATTCGTAAATATTCTACTTGAGTATCACATCACCAGTATTTTTTCATAAGATGTACATTAACATCTATAGGTGTTTTAGCCACATTGGTATCATTTTATTGAACTTCTCAAGGATCTTATTCATATAATGATCATGAGTCAACACCAAACCATCTCGTGATTTAAAAATTTTAATCTTTAAAATCACATATGCTAAACCCTTATCTTTCATGTCAAATTTACTGGTCAACCCTGCTTTGGTGGCACTAATTATCTCATCATTATTACCTATGATAAGCATGTCATCTACGTATAAACAAACAATGACATACCCCTCATGTGTATTCTTTATGTATACACATTTTTCACATTCATTAATATGAAACTTGTTTGACAATATCGTATTGTCAAATTTTTGATGCCATTCTTTTGGTGCTTATTTTACACCATCTAATGATTTAACAAGCTTGTACACCTTCCTTTCTCATCTTAAAACCTTAAACCCTTTAGGTTGTTCCATGTAGATTTCTTCATCTAACTCTCCATTCAGGAAAGCCATCTTAACATCCATTTAGTGTATCTCGAGATTGTTAAGAGCTAAATAGCAATTAAAATTTGAATGGATGTTATTCTCGTAACTAGTGAGTACGCGTCGAAGTAATGGTGCCTTTTCTTTTGCTTATATCCCTTTATTACAAGTCAAATTTTATACTTATCTATAGATCCATCTACTTTCATCTTCCTTTTAAATATCCATTTAGATCTTAAAGGCTTATGCCTATAAGGAAGATCCACTAGTTTTCATTTATGATTTTGCATGATAGACTCTATTTCACTATTAAAGACCTTTTCCTAGAATGGTGCTTCCAGAGATGACATAGCCTTTTTAAAAGTCTGAGGTTCAATTTCTAACAAATAAGTTAAAAAATTTCGACCATATGTAGTTAGTAATTTAGTTCGTTTACTCCTTTGGGGTTTAACTTATTCCTCCTCATTCGCTTATGTATTATTACTTGAGTCATCATGAGTTCTCTTAGTAGTCTTATTTCCTTATGTTTTCTTGTATGGAAATACATTTTCAAACAATGATGCATTCCTCGATTCAATGACTTTATTGACATGAATGTCAAGAATGTTCAATTTGTGCACAGGAAAATGATAAGCTGTACTATTATTTGCATATTAAATGAATACATAATCTACAATCTTAGGTTCGATCTTGACCTTTTAGACGAAAGAATCGCTACCTTAGCCAGACACCCTTACACTTTCATCTAATTATAGGAAGGTTTCTGACCCTTTCATAACTCATATGGTGTCTTATCCGATTTCTTATGGGTTTTATTTAAAATATAATTTCCTATTAAAATGGCTTCCCCTACAAGTTTTGAAGTAACCCCGAACTAATCAACAAAACATTCATCATTTCTTTCAATGTATAATTTTTTATGCTCTGTAATATCATTTTGTTGAGTCAAATAAGGAGCGACGGTTTAATGGATAATTTCATGTTTTGCGTAAAACTCATTAAACGATGCATCGTATTCCCCACCTCTTCACATCGTATTTCCTTAATCCTTTTACTAAGTTGATTTTCAACCTCGATTTTAAAGAGTTTAAAGGTTTTTAAGGCCTCGTCTTTGTTTCTCAGCAAATAGACAGAACAATATCTCACGTAATCATCAATAAAAATAATGAAATACAATTTATCACCTCTTGTTTGCACAAACTTTAAATCACAGATATCACTGTGAATTAAATCTAGAGGTTCACCCCATCTTTTTTTTTAAGTGGAAATGAGCTTTTGCAAATTTGGATTCGACATAAGTCTCACACTTGTAATTTTTATTGTTGATGTTCCACATGCTCAGCCTTTATGAACTTTGGATGATCGGAAGGGCCAAAGCACGCTTGACTTAAAAATATGATAATGTTTGACATGAAAGTGTAAAAGACCATCGGACGAATCGCTCATTCGACTAGTCTTGGATAGCCACTATGAAGTCGCCATAAATTTAGAGTTACCACCGATCATTTTAAGTTAGGCATGACCGGATGCTTATAAAAAATATTACCAGAGATTTGTTGTTTTGGTTTAGGAATTGGTTACGTGTGGGGAAGGATTAGCACCCCCACAATGCCTAAAAATTGGTACCATTTAACTATATCTTACTTGAATCTTGGTTTCCTTGGTTCCGTGTTTATCATTATTTAAATATAATTCCCTCTAATGCATGAAATTTTGGTAAAGATACGAGTTCAAGTTTTAATGGAAATTTTATCACCTATGTGCCTCGGAGAAGTGGGAAACATAGGGGTTTTTGATGAAAATGATCTCTGAATAAGTTTTTTAAAAAAATCAAATGTTTTATGCCTGGCACTGGAGAGATATCGACACAAAATATCATTTTGTGATTCTGAAAATAAATTTTAAAGCATGAATGCTCGAGGTCCCTACAAGAGGAAATGTATTAGTAGGATAAGAAATAAAACAATAAATAAATCCACACAAAAATAAACACACAAAATACATAAAAAAAGGGTGATCAAAATGTATCTTGTAGTTGTCTTCGATTATTGATGAATAGCCGAGATGACAAAGTTAAGACTTAGTTGGATTCGGTGGAAATTTGAGGAGAAAAAAGATTTCAATGACTCGGGGATGTCATGGAAAAATGTTTGAATTTTAGAAGGAATGTGGATAATAGGGTTAGAGTATCCCCTCAGAAGAGTGGGGTTGGAGTATCCCCAAAGGCAAAAATTTGATGTCATATTGAGGAAAAAACGAGGTTGGAGTATCCCCTTGAAGTAGTGGGGTTGGAGTATCCCCAAAAATGGAGGTTTGATATTGGATTTGAGTTAAAAGCAGGGTTGGAGTATCCCCGAAAATAAAGGTTTGTATTAGATTTGAGCTAAAAGCAGGGTTAGAGTATCATCTCAGAATAGTGGGGTTAGAGTATCCCCGAAAATTAAGGTTTGATATTGGATTTAAGTTAAAAGCGGGGTTGGAGTATCCCCTCAAAATAGTGGAGTTAGAGTATCCCCGAAAATAAAAATCTTTGACGTTAAAAAGAATGGGTCATATTTTTGGAAAAAAAAGAGAACTTTTAAAATCAAGAGCTAAAGTTTTGGCTAAAATGTTCCTCTTTTGTTTAGCATTGGTCCGAGTCTAAAGGGCTTAGGCCATGGGAATGAGCCAAGTAGATCATAAGGCATTCAAACGCCTTAATAAGAGCATTTCGAAAATTGGGTTAGAAACAGAGGATAACATTGCGTCATTTGTCTTTCTAAATTTATTTTGAGCTCATCCGGAGGTCCCCAAGGGTAAACAAGGTACCGTTGGAAAGGTAACTCGGTGAGGATTAATGTAAAAATATTTCAAAAATCCTAGAAAATCACTTTCTAGGTGGAATTAATTTTTGAACTTTAGCTTGTCTCGACACTGGCAGCATGTACAGGATAAAGGTATGATGGACTTTGAAAAATCATTTTGGATTCATCCATAATTGTTAAAATGCAAATAATACCTTTTCGGAAAGGGAATTTCATGATCTTTATGGGAAAAATATTCAAGGGATTCAAAAATGTTGTTTGTTCAGCCGAAATAGCCTGAATAGTAAATTGCACGTTGGATCTAGGGGTTTCAGATAGTGAAGATTCAAAAAATCAGAAGTATTTCATCCAAGATGATTTGAAGGTAAATGAGATATTGTTGGAAAGGTAATTTGAAACCCTTCAAGGGAATACGTTCTGGATAAATCATTTTTGACTTTTAAATAATTTTCAAAACCAGACCACTGTGCTGCCGGAATAAAACAGGGGAGGTGTTCGATATTTTTGGTTTTTCATTAGGTTGAGCTCAGGCCATGGAAGTTCGAACATCCATAAACAAGATGAGGGGTTGACGTGGGCATCATGAGTTTATACCATAGTCCCTGAGTAGTTTGAGATGATGGACCAACCCATTGACCATGCCATTATGAGGGTGTTTGGCTAAGGACCAAGGATTCATATTTTTTCAACTAAAAGAGTTCATTTCATTTTTTGAAAACCAACATTCTTATACCCATTCTTCCATGAATCTAGAACTGAATGCTTGCTTTACCCTCAAGGTTGGAAAACCAACTTCATAAAAATCTTAAGCCCATGTTATTCTTCATGTATAAGAGATAGCATGTGCCTAACTTGGGGGGTACTCTTTGAAATCAGGTTTTCTAGCATTCAAACA